>CM045888.1:6859717-6892217 GCA_025169545.1 Anguilla japonica | reverse complement strand
GCCACGCAAGCACTTTCACAGGGTTTTAATTTTGCCCCCCCCCCCCCCCCCCCCCCCCAGGGTTTTTTTACGGGTGCAATGCAGCTGTCTCTGTGTGGCGTCTGCCTGGACACAGAGAGGGCTTTTTGGGGAGCATCGAGTGATGAGTATGTTGTCCAGCTGAATTTTAGGAAACTTTTTTTTTAACCAATTTAAATTTGGTATTAATCCGCCCCCCCCCCCCCCCCTCTGGCCGTTCTGCAGAGGGGTGGCACCCAGTGCACTGATCTTTTCAGATGGGGGGAAAAAACTGGCAGAAAAAATTCTTTCAGTTTTACATGATTCTTTTTTGTTTTTTTCCAATAGATTTTTTCCAGTAGACCTGCAACGCATTAAGCTGCAGTGCTCATATCAAAAAACTGACTGGGCTCCATTTTTTGCGAATTTCCACAATCTAAAGATGCATTGTATATGCTTATGTACAGAGGGCAAAGTTGTTGCCTTGAAGCAATCAAAATATTTACTGTCCTTTTGCGAGGAAGGAGGGGGAAAAAAAAAAGGTTGCCATGGCAACCGAAATTGCCTGTACTCCAAACATTGGATGTAGGCACACGCATTTCTCGCAATGCAAATATTTGGTCTCTTGGCTCCTCTGTTTTATTTGCTGAGCAGTTTCTACCAACGTCCAACAGCACACCCACGGCCACCGTTTTTACGGCCTGATCCGATTGGACGGGTGGGAAGGTGAGGTCACGGGTCAGACGCCTTCACACGACTTGTGCATTCTGGGCTCCTGTTTGCACCCAGGGCCTCTGCTGATTGGGCGAAATCCTCCATTTGTCCCTTTGAACAAGACTTTAATTTTTCCGTTGCTGTGAAGACAAAAAGAACAACAACAAAATGTCTCCCCGTCTTAGACAGTTACTAAAACTGAAATTTATTGTGCATTTTACTTTCCAAGGATTTATTATGCATTTAACTTTTCCATTTTGCAACATGTGGATAATTATTGTGAATCTTGGCTGGTATAAAAATGTTCTCTCTTGGTGTCGGCGTGTTAAAATTTGATTTCCCCCCTCCCTTTGCACCTAATGGGTTGGTCTGCTACGGTTATGTCACCTCCGGCAGCACTGATTGGCCATCTGAACAGCACTTAATGGTTTCTCCCTTAGGAGGTGTGTCCTGTGTGTAGGCCCCTCCTCCTTATTTGAATGTTGCCTTCAGCCTCTCTCTCTCTCCCCCACTGTCTCTCTCTCCCCTGTATCTCTCTGTCTTTCTCCCTCTCCTAGTCTCTCTCTCGCTCTCCCTGTCTCTTTCTCTTCAACTTTCTCCCTCCCTCCCTTTCTCTCTCCTCTTCTCTCTTCCTTGTCTTTCTGTCTCACTCACTTCCCTGTCTCTGACTCCTTCGATCTCTCTTTCTTTCTTTGTCTCTCTTTTTCCATCTCTCCCTCTCGCTCTGTCTCTCTCACTCTCTCTCTCTCTCTCACACTCCTCTCTCTCTCTCTCTCTCTCTCTCTCTCTCTCACTCTCCCTCTCTCTCTCTCTCTCTCCTCTGACCCACTTCCTGTTGTATAAGACCTTGGTACCACGAAAACGGAACGAGCTCCAGAAAACCTGGAGACAGTGCGCAGCAGCTGCCAGTGCCGTCTGTCCTCATCGCAGAAACGGGGGGGGGGGGGGGGCGGGGTTTGGCGGGGGGGGGGGGGGGGGGGGGTGTAGATGCTGACTAGGTGTCTTTTCAGGGTTGTACTTGCCTGCACTGTAAAAAAAAAAAAAAAAAAAAAGAAAGTGCACGTGAGTCCACCTCCAGCACTCCCGTTCTCTCATTCCCAGCTCTGTGCAGGGTGCGAATGAGGCCGGGGGGTCTGCCTGTCACCTCTGGGCCTCTCCTCGCTGTGCGCTGCTTCTGTTAATTGGTCTGGTGTGAAAGAACCGGGTGTTAATTCTGCCGGTGTTGAGAGAAACATCCGTCTGGCTGTGCCCAAGGTGGTGTGGTTAAGTCTCCTCAGCACTCTGGCAGTAAATGGTACAAATACCTTCATTTGCAGTTTCATTTATTTATGTATTTTGTTCGTACAACTTTCTTAACGCCTGCGATGATAGGTGCACATTTTTAGGAAATGACAGGTCACATCTACTGTCACTGCGGTCCCAACGTTAGAAGGCTCGTCGATGGGGAGGCCCCCTGTGCCCCCTGGAGGCGTTACCGTAGTTACGCTGCAGACTGATCAGATCCATTCCCTGGCTGTGGTGTGTGAGCTAGAGAGAGAGCAGTGTGAGAGAGAGATGAAGCGAGGGATGGTGGGAGAGAGAGAGAGGAAGCGAGGGATGGTGGGAGAGAGAGAGAGGTGAAGCGAGGGATGGTGGGAGAGAGAGAGGTGACGCGAGGGATGGTGGGACAGAGAGAGAGATGGAGCGAGGGATGGTGGGAGAGAGAGCGAGATGGGAGGAGAGAGAGAGATGGAGCGAGGGATGGTGGGAGAGAGAGAGAGATGAAGCGAGGGATGGGGGAGAGAACGGTGTGAGAGAGAGAGAGATGAAGCGAGGGATGGGGAGAGAGAGAACGGTGTGAGAGAGAGGGAGATGAAGCGAGGGATGGTGGGAGAGAGGGAGATGGAGCGAGGGATGGGGAGAGAGAGAGAGCGGTGTGAGAGAGAGAGAGATGAAGCGAGGGATGGGGGAGAGAGATGAAGCGAGGGAGGGAGAGAAGCGAGAGAGGAGAGAGGAGAGAGTGAGATGGAGCGAGGGATGGGGAGAGAGAGAGCGGTGTGAGAGAGAGAGGTGAAGCGAAGGATGGGGGAGAGAGATGAAGCGAGGGATGGTGAGAGAGAGAGAGAGAGAGAGTGATGGAGCGAGGGATGGGGAGAGAGAGAGGTGAAGCGAGGGATGGGGGAGAGAGAGAGAGAGGTGAGTGAGGGAAGCGGGGAGAGAGAGAGCGAGGGATGTGGAGAGAGAGAGAGAGAGAGAGCGAGAGCGAGGGTGGGGAGAGAGAGAGAGAGGGTGGAGCGAGGGATGGGGGGGGAGAGAGAGAGAGGGGATGGGGGGAGAGATGAGAGCGGTGGAGAGAGAGGAGAGAGAGGAGAGAGGTGGAGGGGGGGGAGAGAGAGAGAGAGGGATGGGAGAGGAGCGAGGGTTGGGGGAGAGAGAGAGAGGTGGAGAGCGAGGGATGGGGGGAGAGAGAGAGGGAGTGAGGGAGAGGAGGGAGAGAGAGAGAGAGCGGTGTGAGAGAGAGAGAGAGAGGTGGAGTGAGGGATGGGGGGGAGAGAGAGAGAGATGGAGCGAGGGATGGGGGGAGAGAGAGAGATGGAGCGAGGGATGGGGAGAGAGAGAGAGAGTGGAGAGAGAGAGAGAGAGAGAGGTGAGAGCGAGGGAGAGAGAGAGAGAGAGAGAGCGGTGAGAGAGAGAGAGAGAGAGAGGTGGAGCGAGGGATGGGGGAGAGAGAGAGAGAGAGAGAGGTGGAGCGAGGGATGGGGGAGAGAGAGAGGTGGAGCGAGGGATGCTGGGAGAGAGATTGGAGTCGGCTCCACCAGCGTGTTTCCCTTCTGTGGTGATGAAGTGGCGCAGTGGCGCCATGTGTGTCTGTGCTGTGAAAACCTCAGAGGTTTCACTTCCTGTGTCTGTGGCGAGGCGTGTGTGTGTGTGTGTGTGTGTGTGTGTGTGTGCGCGCATGTGTGTGTTTGCACGTGTTGCTACTATCTGTTCCTGCCCTGAACCACATGCTGAAACAAAACCTCCTTTTAAATAAATAGTGTTAGTAGGGGGGATGGAGGGGCTGGGTTGTCCGATCCAGCATGATTGGGGGTGGGGGTCGGGGGTCGGGGGGGGGGGGGAGTTGACGACAGCAAATTGAGTGTGATGATCTAGTTATGTCCAGAGATCAGCCAAGGGAATGCTAAAATATAAATTATATTGATATTTGTTAATAGTATGTATTGTTGCCTATGAAAGCCTGAAGGGTGGGACAGAGTTGTACAGAGATGCAGACTTGACAGCAATGCTATGAGAAACGGCAGCAGGGTTGGACCACTGTTTGCAAGTTTCTTTCAGTTCTGGGTCTCTGTCCGTCCCGACCGTGAGGTGTGGACCGCATTTGGACCGCATTCTGACCCCCGGCCCCCCTTGCCCGGTTTTCGTTTTCGTTTTTTTTTTTCGGCAGGGACGGGCGAGAGCGGCAAGAGCACCTTCATCAAGCAGATGCGCATCATCCACGGGGCGGGATACACGGACGAGGACAAGCGCGGCTTCACCAAGCTGGTGTACCAGAACATCTTCACCTCCATGCAGTCCATGATCCGCGCCACCGAGACCCTCAAGATCGGCTACAAGCAGGAGCAGAACAAGGTGAGCGGGGCCCGAGAACAACCCCCCCCCCCACGCCTCCCCCCCCCTCGACCCCCCCGGTCTGTGCCAACACACAGGTCACACTCTCAGAAATAAAGGTACGGTGGATGTACATTTTTGTTCCTTTGCAAACAAATTTCCCAAAATGCACCCTGAAGGCACACTAACATTCCGTTTGCATACTAATGAGTACATTTTACAAGCAAAAAAAAAAGGTACTAATTAATGTATTGCTGGCTAGGGTTACAGTTTTATGTACCTATGGGGTACCACCCCAGTGACGAGCAAGAAGATTTAGAGAAAATTTTGCCTGCTTAACAACTTTCTCATCCGGTGTACTCAACAATAGTACTCAATACTCCGTGTACTCCATAGTAGAGAAGTGCACTGATCTGGACAGCCATGGTGAGAGGAGGACTTGTGACCTGAAGGGTTGCAGGTTTTATTCCCAGGTAGGGCATCATTGTACCAGTGAGCCAGTTACTTGTTGCTTTATTATGTATCCAGCTGTGCAAATGGACGCTGTAAAAAAAAAATACAGAACTCGTGTGTGTTTCTCTGGATAAGAGTGTATGGCAGATTCCTGTAATGTGATGTAATAATGTCTGTTGTGACCTCACGTCGGTCGTCCCCCTCCGCCCTCCCATTGGTCCAGGCGAACGCCATGCTGGTGAAGGAGGTGGACATAGAGAAGGTTTCGACGTTCGAGGAGCCGTACATCAGCGCAATAAAGTGTCTTTGGGACGACCCTGGCATCCAGGAGGCCTACGACCGGCGGAGGGAGTACCAGCTGTCCGACTCCACCAAATAGTAAGTCCGGAAGAGCACCCGTTTAAGGGAGGGGGTCTGGGGGGGGGGTGGGGGGCGTTTAAAGGTGGGGGGGGGGGGGGCGGCGTGACCCTATACAGCCTGGATGTCATCATTCACAGGGTCCTCAGCCCTGGAGTTAACTGCTGAATTTGACCACAGAGTCTGTAAGGCCCACCAGGTGCTCTGCTCCTGTCCTTAAGCAACATGGCACCCGAGGCCGTGCTGTACCGTGAATACAGGAATGTTACGGGTGGCGTGGTGTTGATCGGCAGGACCCTGAGCGGAGTGCAGAGAAACCCCTCCAGCTGTGCCTGTGTTCACCATACAGCACGGCCTCGAGTGCCATATTGCTTTTATAAAACTGCTACAGCATATAGGAGCGGTTAAATGATGATTTATGTATTACTTATTTTGTAATATTATTCTTAAGTAATGGCTTGTGCTCATAGTGGTACTGTTTACAAACAGGCTGAATGACTGAATAACTGTGACTGTATCAGAATCAGCCACCAGGATCGAAACAGCAAATAATTAATATTCATGAGGGGGCGTGTCAAGGACACATCTGATTGGCACGCCTTTCATGCAATAATCATGAGTTGTAATGGGTACAGGAAGCTCCAGTGAACGCTTGAACCCGTCCTGTTGGCCGTTGACCCTAGAAACACAGTAGGTGATGTCACCATTTTTAAGATCTGCCCAGGCAGAGGCTGGCCGTCATAGCACAATGTAGCGGGGTGGAGTATGGGGGGTGTTCACAGGTTTCTGGAAAGCGGCAGGCGCTGTTTCAGTGGCGGGAAGGGTGTGTGTGTGGGGGGGGGGGGGGGGCGCAGAGGGAGGTGAAATAATGGGACAGTTTGTGAGAGCTGTGCGCTGATAGAGGAAGCTAGCCGCTCATTTTGCAGGCGATCAGCAGTTATTTTGTGCTGTCGCTTGCAACAGGGGAGCACGCAGCTCGCGGACAGCTTGCAGGGCCCTGTGGGGGGCGGGGGGGGGGGGTAGCTCAGGTGAGTTTAGCCGCCAGGCAGGGGGCGGGCTTGTAATAGATACACCCCTTAGACCCCCCCCCCCCCCTCCCACCCCGCATCCCTGAAGAATGTCTTGAGCCAGCGCTGTGCTGTCTATATTCTATTCGAGTGACCTCTGCGCGTAAGATGGCTGTCTGCAGCCTTTTCGGTGGTCGTCAGCTCGGAGGACGCTGGCTATAAAACCGCGAGATAGAAAATGGATGCCGTTTCCTTTAACTGGACGGCGATTTTTTTTACCGGCTTAACAGAGAGTTCAGCGTTCTGCCCAGGATTCGATCTGAGGACCGTTGCCGTGCATAGCAATCTCCCTCGAATGCCTGCTCGACAGTGACCCCTGGCGGCAGAATGTCAAACTGCGGTTGCCATTTAACATTTTTACCTCCCCCCCCCCCCCACCACCCTTTTTTCCTTTTCTTTTTTTGGTTCATTCAAATCATCTTTGCTGTCTCCCAGACAAAGAGCTCTGGCAGTTAGTCACCCCTGCTTTGAATGTGGCTGTCCTGGTGTCTTTCTCCTTTTCTAGGAAAATGCGTATTTGGGTATTGAATTCCAGACCTGCGTGCCGGCACTGTCGGCTTGCTAAAATGGAGATGAGGCCCACAGGGTATGGCGGAACCCATTGAAGGCGGTTTGGGTTTCCCTCAGGGGGATTTTAACTGCGGCGCACTGCTGCTTGTGATGTTCCCCATCGCTCTGAATGAGAAGCGAACTGCCTGCAGCTTACAGTGGGACAGTGTGGAGATTCATGGAAAGATCTTTTTTTAAGTATGACATGGTTTCTGAAGGACACTTTATACAGGAAGTGTCCTTGAAGTACACTTAAGGTACGCGTGAAGTGTACTTTTGAATTATGAAGAGCTTGCGTTATTTTGTTTGATCTTATGCTTCATGTCATTGCCACGGACACAGGGTCGGAGGTCAACACCGCCTCCACACAATGCCCTTGAACTTATGAAATAGAAATCTGCCTTAATGCCTTAATTGCCTTAATGAAACCTTTATCGCTCTCTTATAGAACGCTTCTCTTAATCTTAACCATTCCATTTAACCCTGGAGCCTCGTTTATACGAAATGTTTGTACACGAACATTTAATCTTAAATTAAATAGATTTGATCTTGCGTGAAAATCAAAGCCCAATTAGGATTCATAAAAACTTGAAACCGACGTGAACGTGTCCTCATGCATACACCGATGATGCGTACAAACCTTTCCCCGCGGCTAAAATAAAGTAAAGTCAAATTAAACCAAAATTGGGATTGGAACACACAACATTCTGCTCAGCAGCCTCACATTTCACACGTCTGTCCATCAAGTCTCATTTCAGAGTAATCCAAACCCGCCATCATATTATTCTACTCCAGTGGGATCCAGTTACTTGGCGATCTGCCGTCCTGTAGGTTTTCATTTCAACCATAATTTGGCACACCTAGTTCTACTGATTAGCAACTCAACAAGACCTCTAGCTGTTTAATGAGGTGTGGCTTTGTTCTGGTTGGAGTGAAAGCCTACAGGACGGTAGATCTCCAGGAGGAGGGTTTGGTGATCACACACTCTGTGTGCATATATGCTAATGTATATGTACACAGATGTGTATCTGCATATATATGTGTGTGTGTGTCTGTGTGTGTACATATGTCTGTGTTTCCCCCCCCACTTCATTCCACAGCTACCATAATCACTTAGACCGCATATCCACATCGGGGTACCTCCCCACCCAGGAGGATGTGCTGCGGGTTCGCGTGCCCACAACTGGCATTATTGAATACCCCTTTGACCTGGAGGATATAATCTTCAGGTACTGGTGCGGAGTGCCACTAGAGCTGCCGCCACTGCTGCTGCTACCTTCGTCATCGTCTTCATCGTCATCACTGCTGCTCCTGCCGCCACACAGCTGTGAACCCCCCCCCCCCCACTGCACACAGACTACAACCCCCCCCCCCCCCCCCCCATAGCACCCCTCTCTGAGACAGCAGCTTTTACCCCCCTGCCCCACAGACACGGGTTCGACAAGCAGGCCTCACTCTAGCCCCCAGGTGTGCTGTTGTTATTGTCCACTTCGCCCCCTTCTCCAAAATCAGTTGTGGCCCATCGACACTCTGTGGTATATCACTGCCATTTTGTTTCCTAAACAAATTGGCGAAATTGTCTTTGAGTAGTCCTACAGAGTTTATTTTCCAAACCAAAATGTTTATGAAATTTCTGTGCAGTGGACAGAGGTGCGCTGCAGATCTGAGAGAGGTGCTGTTGGGGGCTCTATACAAATTTTCTGAGAGATGCAGGGGGGTGCCGGTGATGGTTGGTGGAGGGGGGGGCGAGGTGTTTTTTAGCAAGGGGTTCACCCCTCGTGTCCACCCGAAGGCTTCTGTACTTCTAGGACGGACCAGTCCACTTGCCTCAGAGGGAGGGGGGTGGACCAGTCCACTTGCCTCAGAGGGAGGGAGGTGGACCAGTCCACTTGCCTCAGAGGGAGGGGGGTGGACCAGTCCACTTGCCTCAGAGGGAGGGGGGGTGGACCAGTCCACTTGCCTCAGAGGGAGGGGGGGTGGACCAGTCCACTTGCCTCAGAGGGAGGGGGGGTGGACCAGTCCACTTGCCTCAGAGGGAGGGGGGGGTGGACCAGTCCACTTGCCTCAGAGGGAGGGGGGGGGTGGACCAGTCCACTTGCCTCAGAGGGAGGGGGGGGGTGGACCAGTCCACTTGCCTCAGAGGGAGGGGGGGTGGACCAGTCCACTTGCCTCAGATGATTGGGGGGGGGGTAGGTGTGTGAATGGGTTTGCTAACTCCTGTCATGCTTCCGTTTTTATTCTGTTGTTCCTGTATCTCTCCCTGTCTGTAGCTATCTAAGCGATCTGGATCGTATCGCACTGCCCTCCTATCTCCCGACCCAGCAAGACGTGCTCAGGGTCCGCATCCCCACCACAGGGATTATTGAGTACCCTTTCGACTTGCAAAGCATCATTTTCAGGTAGAAGATGCCAACAGTCACTGGCTTTAAGTCATGAGTCCACCCCGACCCCCCCCCCCCCCCCCCCCACTACCCCCCATTTTGTTTCTCATTATTTGTATCAAACCCAAAGTTATGTACATATGTGAATGTGTAATTTATTCATCGGATATTTTTTCATGTTATGTGGTTTCTGGCTACATTATTTATTGACAAATCTGAACCACCAGTATTTGGTGTGGAATTGTTTTTGGGGAATTTTGACTGTTGAAGAAATTTCACATCACACACGGATCGAAGCGGACGACTTGACGACTTTTTTTTTTTCCCCACACAGTCCCCAACAGCCGCACACACACTTTACACTACATTTAACGCACGCACACACTCACACCCCCCACGCACACACACACACACTCACACACACACACAGTCTCACAGACTCACACACATACACACACTTCCAGTGATAAATCACAAACAAGGCAACACTGTTGAGCATCCACCAAAGTTACCTATAGACACGGTGAGCTAAATCAGGCTGGCCACGCCCTGATGCGCCTCGCCGTGGGAGCCAATCAAAACCCCATAAGGCCCCCCCCCCCCCCCCCCCCCCCCGTCGAACCCTGCCAGCCTGTATCTGCTCAGCCCAGTGGACGTGCACATTTTTGTTCACACTTTTATTCATTGATTGAACTAGTTTTTGTATAATTTTGTGAAGATGTGAGATGGAGAAAGGGGGAGAGAGAGCGTGATATGAGGGGGATGGAGAGAGAGACAGAGAGACAGAGAGATATGAGGGGGATGGAGAGAGAGAGAGAGAGATGGAGGAGAAGGAGAAGGAGAAGGAGCTGCCCCCTCTCTCCTCCCTTGGCTTGTCCTACATCGGCGAGCTCGTCCTGGTAAAGTAGGTCATTCAGCCTGGCTGATGGGGAGGGGCTTTATTTTCGGTTACGGAGCCGCCCCCCATCTATCACTGCGCCCCTATACCGCCCCCCTCCCAGCTGCACTGTGCCACACTGACCTGAAGGGGGGGTAGTGGCTGCTCCAGCATGTCATAAATCTCGAACCCCCGGCACACCTGGAGCTGAACGCAGTCGTTCAGCAATGCTCGTCTGCACACCAGCGCCTGAGCACTTCAGACCCCTTCCTGTTTCCTAAGTCCTGTTTATTCCCCCCCCCCCCCTCTGGTAACATCGTTTTTCCACCTCCTCCCTTATGTAGTGCCTCTGTTTTTTGAAACGGGCATGTCGAAAAACGTCGAAGTGGGACGCGGATCACACACACACACACACACACACACACACACACACACACAAAACACTTCACCTTGCTAAGCCCCGATGGTTTGGAAGACCGGTCTTGCCTTGAAGATGGACTCTCCAGCATTGTGACCTAGCCTTTTTTTTTTTTTTTGCTCTTCTTCTTTTTGAGACGTAGAGATCATTGAAGAATTGTTTTGAGGATGCTATTGCCTCATCACCCCCCTTGAAAAAAGGGTACTTTTTTCCCAGAATCCTTTGGGATATCCTTTCTGCAGCGATTGATGCTGGAGACAGTATTAACACAGGAGCTCATGAACACCAATTTTTTTTTTTTTGGGATCGCAGAACCCTGTTAAAAAACAAACATCTCCTGAGGAGGATTTTACCCACCCACGTTCTTTTTCTGATATTAAATTGCCTTTTTCAAATAAAACAAGCGTTTTAATGTTAATATCACCGCCTCTGAGACCCCCCTCCCCTCACCTGTTTTCAGGCTGTCCAAACAATATGTAATTATTCAGTTTCGGTTTTAAAATATTTCACAAGCAGGGCGTTTGTAGCGTTAACTGGGCGGTTTTGCTCAGCTGAAGGATTGCGAGAGGGACTGCGAAGGATCCAAAGAGGTGCCCTTCCTCCTCCTCCTCTTCCTCTCTGGGTTCTGATCTCTCTCCGCTGAACTCTTCTTCTTCCGCGAGCTCCTCACCTCTTCACATTACCGCTTTGGCTTTGCGCTGTGAACACTCACTGGGAACACCTTGCTTTTTTTGGCCCTTCCGGCTTGCCGTGAAAGCAAACACTGGGGACGCCTGCACTTTTGGCCCTCATGGCTTGCCGTTTTAAAGAAAAAAAAAAAAAAAAAGCCCATGTATTTTTTGACTGCAGACAATACTGGGTGGAGTTGTGTGTGGAGCACCATGCACAATTCTCAGTGTTTTACTCCTTTTTGATATTTTTATGCCGAAAGTTTTACCCTCTATTGCACAAAATCTCTCTGAAAAGTTGTTCGTCGAATGACAGTCAGAGGGGTCTTCGCAGAAGGGAGTTAAAGCTCGGGTCCTGGTTTGGGTTGTATTTCTGAACACATTTGTGCAGAAGAAGCAGTCTGTGCTCTCCAATGGGGAAAAAATTTGAGTGGGGTTTGTGGCATTTATGCCACATTTATAAGGGAGATCAGGTCCTTCAGAAAAAAACCCCTGGAAAGTGAATAAACTTTTTAAGAAGTACGGCACCAAGGAAAAAGGCCAATGGAACTCTCCTAACTCCTGCAAAATGAGGAGATCGGGTGTTATGGTCAGTGTCCGTACAGAGCTGCATAAAAGCAGTTTTCTAAATGCCATTATTATTTTTAATTTGGTCCCATATTTGAATTATTATTTTTCTAATCCAGAAATCGCATATCTGCGTGATTTCGTTCATTTTCACTGGGGTGGAAATGAAACGGTGACTGACAGGGACGCGTTTCTGCTTCTTCGCACTGATGAATTCAGCGGAAGGTTCTGAGCAGGAGGGCTCTGATCTTAACGGCGTTCAAAAGTATCGCCCAGGCAACCAACTGGCGATCAGCCAGCTGGCCATCGGCTTGGCTTCGCTGCGTTCGAATCACTGTGAAACCAGTGAGTTTCTCTCAAATAGTCCGATTAAAGAAATCTAATTTATTAGCCTCTGTTGGTGAAAACAGAGAATTGTAGTAGTAGTAGTAGTAATAATAATAATAATAATAATAATAATAATAATAATAATAATAATAATAATAATAATCTAGCCCTCCTGCTCATTGGTTATGGTTTGTTATATTGGTTATGGTTTGTTAAATGAATGCCTTTGTCTTTAGAATATTTATTGCTTTAAAGTGATACTGAATAGATAGCAAATGGAAAATATCATAGATAGCAGATAGATAATACCACTGATAAATCCATATATTTTACAGGTAGACTAGATAGGGATATTTCTTGTAAGAAGCTGCTTTATGGTATGGATTTGAAGCATTTTCTGAAATTGTTTCTTCTTCCTTACCCCTGGCCTTGTATGGATTCTCCCCTCTCACTCTCCCTTCCTGTCTTTCCCTCTGTCCTTCTTTCACTCGAATCATATCTATCTCTCTCTCATTTCCTCTCACTCTGTTCCTCTCACTCTTTCTCTCTCCTCCGTTTCCATTTCTCTCTCCCTTTCTATATTCCCCCCTCTCTCCCTCTCTCTCTGTTCCTCTCACTCTGTGTACCCCTCTCTCTCTCCCTCTGGTACCCCCTTTTGCTCCCTCTCTCTTTTTCCCTCTCTCAGGATGGTGGATGTCGGGGGTCAGAGGTCAGAGCGCAGGAAGTGGATCCACTGTTTTGAGAACGTGACGTCCATCATGTTCCTGGTGGCCCTGAGCGAGTACGACCAGGTCCTGGTGGAGTCCGACAACGAGGTGTGCATTCCAGGGGGAACTCCACCTATCCCACAATCCCCCATTCCCCCGAATCCTACAGCCAGGCTCTCTCTGTCCAAAAAACTCCAACCCCACTGTCCTCCAGACCCCAGCCCCACAGTCCTGCCATCTCAAAGCCCAGATTTCCTCAAATCCTACTGCCCAGCTCTCTCTGCTCACCAATCCCACAATCACAATCACACACTAGCTCGCATTCACTCACTCATACACACACACACACTCTCATTAACTAATGCTCTCAGACACTCACTAACTCAAAGTCACTCACTCACCTCTCTCTCTCTCTCTCCCTCTCTCCCTCCCTCCCTCCCTCCCTCCCTACTCAGAACCGGATGGAGGAGAGCAAGGCCCTGTTCAGGACGATAATCACGTATCCGTGGTTCCAGAACTCCTCGGTCATCCTCTTCCTCAACAAGAAGGACCTGCTGGAGGAGAAGATCATGTACTCTCACCTGGTGGACTACTTCCCCGAGTTTGACGGTAAGAGACCCGCCCCCTCCCCTCCCCTCCCCTCCCCGCCCCCTCCCCTCCCCGTCGGGCAAGGCATGGCTGCTAAATCTGGCCCATTAGCATTAGCTACGTGGGCTTCTTAGCGCCTCATTACATTGTTTGCTCGTTAGCAGACAAATCCAGAGCGACTAAATTTTGATATAGCCGATATATTTCTGTAAAGATTTTGCTTAGGTACCATGCTGAGTGAGCCCCAGTTAGGATTTAAGCCTGCAACCTCTCAGGTGCACGGTCACGCTTTTTAACGTTTAATCTTTAACCACTGTCTCCCTCCACTGGCAACCGAGACAGAGCGTCATTGGAACTTCCTGGTGACAAACAGGAAGTGGGCATACTAATTCTGGGGATTTAAAAGTTGAGAAGGCAGGGCATGAAACCATCCCGTGATAGTTCTTTTTTATTGGCTTATGGTGGCACCATGTGGCCTAAGTGTGAATTACAGCAGGCCACAGAATTTGAATATGGAATTGTAATGTATTATTGGTTAAGCCTTACATTTTCCAGATGATCATTTATCATTATTTGGTCTCCCCTGCTAGGACCTGTGTGATCGTGCTGCTGGTTCATGCAAACCTTGACAGGTTTTTAACCTCCTAATAAATGTTTATTGCCCTTAATTGGTCCAGTTTGTTAAGTTAGAGAGCTGAGAGCGTCCGATTCAGGAACTGGGCTCGGAACTCAAAAATTTCAGGTCGAGGGCGAGATGTATTGTAGTCTACGTACTCCTATACTTTTAACACCCCCCCCCCCCCCCCCCCCCCCCCCCCCCCCCCCCCCCCCCCCCCCCCCCAGGTTCCCTCACCATGGCCTTCACTGCGTTATGATTTCTTTGCTGTCTGTTACCCTCTCTGCTTTTCTCCCATCCATAAAAGGCGAAACATACAAAAGGAGGGTGTGCCTTCTGCTCCAATGTTCAGAAGGGGTGGGCAGTGGGGGTTAAAGAAATTGCAGGTTAATTTCCCAGATGGGTGCTGCCATGGTTCTCCTGCACAGGGTGCCTAACCCAAATTGCTTCTATAGCGCATCCAGCTGCATGAATGAGCGAGTGCAAGCTGGAGCTGAAGCTTCTGTACTAATGGGCACACCAGGTCCCCATAAACCACTTACACCTGACATTATGTGAAGAACACTGTGTGTGACGGCCTGGATGTTGATGGTGTGTGTGTGTGTGTGTGTTGCGTGTGTGTGTGCGTGTGTGTGTGTGTGTGTGTGTGTGTGTGTGTGTGTGTGTGCGTGTGTGTGTAATCCTCCAGGCCCCCAGAGGGATGCCCAGGCGGCGCGGGAGTTCATCCTGAAGATGTTCGTGGACCTGAACCCCGACAGCGACAAGATCATCTACTCCCACTTCACCTGCGCCACGGACACCGAGAACATCCGCTTCGTCTTCGCCGCCGTCAAGGACACCATCCTGCAGCTCAACCTGAAGGAGTACAACCTGGTGTGAGCCCCGGGACACACACATGCACACACACACATATACACACACACACACACACACGCATATACATACACACACACACACACACACACACACGCATATACACACACACACACACACGCATACACACACACACACACACACACACACACGCATATACACACACACACACACACACACGCATATACACACACACTCACACACACACACACGCACACACACACACACACACAAACAGACACACACACATGCATGTACACACACACACGCATATACACACACACAAACACACACACACACACGCATATACACACACACACACACACACACACGCATACACACACACACACACACACACACACACGCATATACACACACACACACACACACACACACACACGCATATACACACACACGCATACACACACACACACACACACACAAACAGACACACACACATGCATGTACACACACACACGCATATACACACACACAAACAGACACACACACATGCATATACACACACACACTCACACACACACACGCACGTACCGGACCGGCTCTCTCCCTCTCTTCATGGCAGCTTTCATCAGAGTGTACTTGTCCCCCCCCCCCCCCTTAAGAGAAAAAAAAAAAAAAATTACTGATTCTCAAATTGACCGAGGAGTTGAGGTTATATATATTTTTTGCCTGTCTAATTAGTAGACCTTCATGAAATTACTGGGAGGAGGACAGACAACCTCTTCTTGGTTTGGGAGCAAGGGGACGGGTATGCGTGTTTGGGGTCGAACAACCTTTCCTGCTGACATTGTACAGGAGGATTGAGGTTGAAGGGGGGAGGAGGGGATGGGTGAGATTAAGGTTAAAAAAAAAAAAATCACAAAACAAAGAAACTTAAAGTCTCTGAGAACATAGAAGTTCAGCAGTAGTGCATAGTGTGGGGGTGCCTGAGGTTAGTCATGGAGGTGTGCGATTCTGTGGGCCAAAAGGCACGTTTCCCTGAGTTCAGAGGCAGTGGATCTCGCTGAGGTTGAACTTCGCCTGCCATTGTTGAATGTAAATTTGTGAGCATTGCAAAAACACTCATATTCACACACACACAAACACACACATACGTACTGGCATGCAGCGAGAGAGAGAGAGAGAGAAAAGGCAAATCAATCAAATCTATGTGTATATTGCTGAGATTATTTTAAACGTTTTTAATGATAATTACTATTGCTTATAATTACTACTATCAGATAACGGTAACTAAAAAAATTAACACAGGAAGACAAAAACAAAAAAACCTCACAAGATGAAAATATTTAAAGAAGAGGAAATTGTGAGTGGAAGCTTGATGCGGTTACCTTTTGCAGATTTAACTTGTTCCATTTTTTAAAAACTTTACTGAATTCCATTGGACCGCCCTCCCCCTCCTGTCTGCACTTTTTTCCTGTCTGATTGGCCGAGACTGTCTTGACCCCTCCCACTATTCCACTTGCAATTATCGGAAAGCAGTGGATATACTTTTTTTTTTTTAACTATTGGCAGAGTGTTGATTTTTAAATTTTTTTTATTATATATTTTTGAGTGCATGCACACGTGTGGTTGGGCACGTGTGTGTGTGCATGTACATGGATGTATATATTCGTGTGCATGTGCGTGAACTGTGTATCATTCCTGCTGTATATTTTTTTATTTAAATTTTGGTCTTTTTTTTTTTGGATCCCTACCTTTTTTTTGGGGGGGGGGGGGGGGGGGTGGTGGGGTGAGGGCTGCAGGTGGATTCTTTTTTCCGGTTGATCACATTCGAAATTATTATTGGCTCAATGTCACGACGATCTGAGTTGCCATGTAAACCTTGTAGCTAAACTTCATTAAAAAAAAACAATTTTGTTATTCGGCCGTTTTGCACAGTTGCTTTTTCAGTCTCTGATATGCGATGTACAGGGGGAAAAAAAGCGCCATTTTATTTTTTTTGGGGGAGGGTAAAATTTGTTGTAAAAGTCTGCAAAAGTGGATTGATTTGTGTATATTTATGTGTAAATATATACACACATACATGCTTATGTACAAAAAAGTCTGTGGTACACTAATCTTCGGCAAAAGAAAAGTTCCATTTACTGTTCTGTTTCATTTTGTCGATTTTACTAGGAATTACATTAGTATCGATACTGTGATTCTGTTTTTATTTGGGTTCTTTAATTATTGAAGTTGATTGCGACTTTCTGTACAGACCTGGGTCAAATACGTGTTTGCTTTGGATTCAAGTACTTTTACTACGCTTTACTGATCTTGTCTGGTGTATTGGAACCAATTAAATTTTTCTAAAAAAAACTTAAAAAAAGTGTAACACCCCACCTCCTGGTCATATTGGCAGGCTCAGTTACACCAGGCAAGATCAATAGAGCGCAGAAAATGATTTGAGTCCGAAACATATACGTATTTGACCCAGGTCTGTTTCTGTACGTAATGCGTGTGGAAGAAATAACAGAACGGAAATGAGCAATAGTCGAAAATATATAATATAACCGATTATGAAAGAGTTTTTTTGTTTGTTTTTGGTTTTGTTTCTACCATCATGTAACTTTGTCTAAAAAAAAAAAAAAAAAAAAAAAAAAAAAAAAAAAAAAAAAAAAAAAAAAAAAAAATTATTGGGGGACCTCCACATAAAAATACAGCTCTTCTGTGTAAAAATAAATAGAATGGTTATACACCTCATCTTTTGCAACACTATAAGAAGAGTAAGTGATTTAAAAAAAAAAGTGAAAGTAAAGTTTTATTTATCTAATTTATGGACCAGATTTCTAGGTGTTGATAATTTGACATTTTTGGTTTCTTCTTTCATATTGAAGTGTTCCCGCTCTCGGAGAGAGAGGCAGATTTAGAGAGTGTTAGAGACGGGGGAAACAGAAGCCTGGTTTGAACTGCTGTAAAGACTTCTTTTATGGGCAAATAATCAGCTTTTCTTTTTTTGACTTTTAATACTTGATTGTTGCAGTTGTTTTTTTTTTTTTTTCTTATTTTTTCTCCAGTGGCCATCGCAATTATAGAAGTCACTTTTTTTGAGGATGAAAAATGATTTTATTATTTTTTTGTGTGTGTGTGTGTTTATAGGGGCAGTGCTTTATGCAAATGTAGGAAAAACTCGCAGGAAAAAAAAAAAAGATAACTATTATCAAGTGGTTGAAGTCCAGTTTGGTCCATGCTTGCAGTTTTGTTATGAGACTACGATCTTTTCTTTATTGTTTGAAATCCCGTGGCTGGCGCCTGGCTTTGTCGTTGTAGATATTCCATAGCTTGTGATGTGCTGGCGGGCTGTGGCGTCACTAGGGCTGGTGGCACCCGGTGCGGTCGACCGTTGGTGTCACCCGATGTTGGCCATGGGGGGGTGGGGTGGGGGGGGGGGGGGGGGGCTGTGCTGTTGGAAGTTCGTCGACGGGGGGGGGGGGGGTGGTAGGTGGGTGGGTGGGCTCAAGGAATGCGTGTAAACGACAAAGCGCTTCTCATCACATTAATACCGCTAATTAAATCAACCGGTAGTAAGCTGCTTCGGAGAATTTCAACTCGTCGCTACACAAAACACTGCACAAAAAATTTATTGGCAGTCATTTTGGTGTCACCCCCCCCCTCCCAATGGTGTCACCCCGTGCGGTCCGCACCCCCCGCACCCCCCTAGTGACGCCTCTGCTGGCGGGTTCCTCTTTTCCACCCCTGCATTGTAATTCAGGTAACTCCATTTTTTTTTTCCGTTACAAGGGCTACTTAAAACTGCATAAAATGGAAACGAGGAAGGGGATGAATGAATGAACGAATGAACGAATGCATGAATCAACGAACGAATCCGAGATCTGGGAGCTACTGGTGCGATTTAAATGTCTAGAACGGGTTTTGGCGTTTTTTTTTTTGTGTGTGTGTGTGTGTGTGTGCGATGGCGGGAAATTGCCTAACCATCGCCACGGGTTAAAAAAATACACACGTTTAAGCGTTCAGCAAAATGACTTGGGATTAAACTTTTGAAGTGTTAATATGCCAGGCATCTGCAAGACTCTTAGATAAAGCGGCGGGGTAATATTCAATGCAAAGTTGAAATCTTAATGGAGTGAGTTCTGTTCCCCCTCGTTGTGGGGTGGGCCGGCTCTGCCAGCACGGCAAGCTTTCGACGCGCTCTCAAAACAAGTGGTTCATTTTAAGAATTAAGTGTCATGCTTCCATTCAGGTATTTTAGCACCCTTGACTATTTATTTGTAGCCTATCCCATGTGAAATTGAATCACATTGTATGAATTTTCTTCTTTTTAAAAAAAAAAAATCTGCATGCCTCTCTGTTTCATTGTGGTCACTGACGTGAGTGTTGGGAAATCAAGACCAGGTCAAAACCTAGTATATGGCCGGACCTAACACACGTGATCCGGCCGACCAATGGTGTAACTTCATAACTTGGCCGACCAATGGTGTAACTGCATAACACACTCAGTCACTCAGTCACAGACATTCGCGTTTGTAGGGCTGGCCCCGCTGTTGCGGTCCAGCCAAAAATGCTTGTTAACACAGTTGCACAACAGAGACCCCTAGTGGTCGTGCTTCTCGCCGCAATGCACAGGTTTCTCTTCAGACCGCGGTGGTTGGTCATTGTCATGTGGTGTTGCAGGAGGGTTCAACAAGTTTGTAGCGGAGACAGATCACTTCAGGCTGGTTCTTCCTTTTTTTTTTTTTTGCATACGTCGGTGAGCTGCAGTCGATAAGAACAGTGACCTTTTTCAAGAACGGTTGCCAATTTTTGTCGTGCTTTGTTCAGGATTTTTGTGGAATGCTCCACAAGGGAAAATTCAACGTGCCAATGTGTTCAGACTCCTCGTGGTTCCTTCTGACGGGCATTGTAGGTTTGGCTGTAGCTCGTACGGTTGTGGGATCGATATGTTCCAAATAACAGTCTTTGTAGATTGAATGTCTATCCACGCCTCCTGAAGTTCCCTGCCTGTCGGACGGTTTGTGTGGAAAAACGCCTTGGCATGAAAGGTTGTGCTGACTTTACGCTTTCTTTTTTAGTTTGTTGCTTTGAGCCAGTTGTTCGTAGTTTTAGACTGGTTAAATATGCTTCCAGTGTTTTGACGTCCCCAGTGGAGGGGAGAGGTCAACGTATTTTACTTCTTGAACTAAATTTCACGAATTAGCCCACCCCCGGGAATGACGGGGAAAAAAAGCATATTAAAAAGTGCCATTCAGTAAATTTAGAAGTGTATTGGGATGGTGTCTCCCCCCTAGCCTCGAATACGCGATGACAGTGTTAATGCGCCGTTACTCTCAATGACAGTGTGTCTCGCTGGTAATATTACAGCTCTTTGTTATTATTATATATTTTTTTTCAAAGAAAACAAGTCATCATACTTTATGATGCTTAATTTTTCTGTGGTGTTCCACGGCCTGTCTCGACGTAGCCCGAGATGCCCATTTTTAAATTAAAAAAAAAAAAAAAAAAAACCCCCCACAGCCAAAAAAACGTATTCCCGCCTGTCCTGGCGTTTAGTCTCCATTAGCTGCTTCCGAAGCCTCACGCGGTCTTCATAATGCCTGCTGACCAATGGTGTAACTTCATAACTCGGCCGACCAATGGTGTAACTTCGTCAGTCAGTCAGTCACTCACGCAGTCACAGACATTCGCGTTTGTAGGGCTGGCCCCGCTGGTGCGCTCCAGCCAAAAATGTATACGAATGCCGCTTCTATCTTCAAAGCAAAAGAATAAATTTAAAAAAAAAAAACATTGCAGTGTCACCCCGCGAGTCCAAAGCTGTGGGAGATGGACCCATTTTCAGTCACTTGTCGAACCGTCAGCGCTTCTGTTGGCCGGCTTGTGGAGATATTCTTTCTGCTGTAACATCGGATCGTGCGTGTGAGAAATCTTAGTTGGCACTGTCCAGGGAATGACTACCTCTCCAAGCAGCGTTGCATCATGGGTAGAGTTCTTCACTCCATCTCCGTGATGCACAAGCACACTTGATAGGCTTTTTTTTTCCTGCTGGGTACCCCGTTTATTTTGTTTTTTTTTGTTTGTACAGCTAGAACTGAAGTTGATATAACATACAGGACAGATTATTTTAAACAGTTTATACCATAGTTTTCTTTGGCTATTGTATGTACTTTCAGGTGCACAAAGTAACTTCTGAAAGACACCCCCCCCACCCTTTCCCTCAAAAATATAAATAAATCACTTTCACTTTAGGTCTTTGTTCCAGTAATGTTGGATGCGAAGCACCTAAGCCCACTACCATTTTAAATGTAGCTGGTTACGTTGAGGAACACTACAGCCTGTCGTTTTGTCGCAAGTCAATGAATAAAGGACACAATTACGTGTGTCTGTAGTGATGTGTACATATTCTGCATAAAGTACTGTTGCATTTACTTACATTAGCTTACATCTGGCTTCACCAGATCTGAAATACGAGTTTTAAAAGAAGTTTGTTGAGGAGCAAATCCTTTTTTTACATGCACTATTGCCAATATTAAATATCCCAGAGTTCTGGGTGTGGTGACTTGAGATAAGATTCGGATAAGATTTTTTTCTTCACCATAACAGCTTGAAGTTTTCATCTGAGATTTAAGTGTTGTAGTTCAGCCATGAGGTACGTCAAGGCCAGTTTTAGCTACTGTATGGATCGCAAGTCTGCAGTGAAGCATTATGGCCAAAATGGCCGCTACAAAAAGAGCGAGCAACTGTTTTTTTTTTTGGTCGGGAAGGGCCTTGGCCGGCAAAACATTTTTTTTTTTTTTTTTTTTTGCAGCGATTGGTACTTGTGAGTCAACCCCCATCTTAAGTTCCGTTTTCAAGATTTATTATTGTTCTTCTTCTTCTTCTTATTATTATTATTATTATTTTGCATGGCAACATTAAAATATTGTTATGGAAAATAAATCTCAGCATATTGGTTTTACCCCTCTTGTTCATTAAAAAAAAAAGAAAAACATTCCCCCAAAGTAAACGCACTGAACCTGCCCTGTACCAGTTGGACTGTCCGGGCTCGTACAGGTTCTGTCCTTCATTAATGTGAGCTAAGCACATCTGGTGGTGTTGTGAGATGCTATTATCATAATTAGTGGATTTGACACTCGCTTGAGATGCCACACTGAAGCAATGGATATCGAGAAATTTTTTAAAATATTGATACGTTACCAGAACACTATTGTATTTAGGACCACTTAATGAATTGGATTTTCTTTTTTCTTTCTTCAACGAAATTGATTGATTAAATGTGTAGTGGTGTACAAAATGGAAAGTAATTTTTTTTTTTTTTTTTTTTTTTTAAGTATACCAAATGTAAATGATGTATCATAATGAGTGTGCCAATCCCCTTCCTTGGTAGAGCCAGACTCTTTTCAAGTGCCAATGTTGTGAAAAATCATTGAATGGCCCGTGTAAGTAACGGTCCGGTTTTTAAAACAAAACACTAAATATGTGACACAAAATAATTAAGTGAACGAGAAAAGGACTCTATTCTGTATTTAAGATTAAAGAAGATTGAGGAAACACTGCTGTTTTTAAAGAACTCATTTTAATTGCATGTGCTGTTTGTTTTGGTGGGTAGGGTAGGGGAGGGGAGGGGAGGGGGGGGGGGGGCGGGTTCAGAAATATGTATTAATGCAGACCCCTCCAGAACAGGGTCATCTTGGTTATTGATTTACAGTATTTTTAGCCATATTTCTTTTTTGTATTTGTTTTCATTTCAACCACTGTTGCCTGAACCTCATTGAAACATGAAAATGATTTTCATAGCCTTCTCCTAAAAAAGAAAAATAATGGAAAAAAAAGTATCTGTTTTAAATTGGAATAAAATTTGTTCCTATACTTGGTGACTGTGTCTTGTTCTTTTTATCCCCCTGTTTTGTCTGAAATTGAGGTTCTTTGCTTAACCCATTGAAAATACCTTGTTAATAAGCAGGTTCTGTTGTAAGAAAGCAACGGGTCAGGTATTTTACAGATGCTCCTGTTTTAATGGATGACTACTGTATTTTCATATTTGTCCAGCAGGGGGCGCGGCAGGATAAGAAGACATATTTTCCCAATATGCCAAGTATTCTGGATTGCTGTTTTCCAGTTCAACCATTTTAACGGTGAACACAATTGTATAAGACCCAGGCTTTAAGATTTGATTATGAAGCAGGTTGCCAAATGAACATTTTTCTAAAAAAATAAAAAAGGTAGCCTTTAACATTTAAATAGGCCCTGAATTCTGGCAAGGTGTGGTAAATATGTTGGATTTAAATGACGTTAATGTGTATTTAAATGAATCAATGTACCACAATGGAGTTGTGATGAAATCACAGTTGTGTAATTAAGCTGTGTTAGCTAGCACATTGCGGTTAGATGTATTTACGTTGCCAGTAATGTGTGATGATTAATCTCATTTGTTGAAATGTGTTAAATATTTCTTATCTAGTTAAGGCACTTTACTGTGAGTAGGTTACTACTATTCAAAAATGGTGCCAGTTAAGTTCCATAAACATCATTACAGGCAAGACAAACAAAAAGGTGTACCTAGGGTACTTTCAAGCCTGAATTTCTTAAAGCTTCTTTTTTTAAATTAATAGTAATAATAATAATAATAATAACCTGCAGTTTTGGAATTATTCAGAAATGTTCTGGGGGGAAAAAGTCACAGACCGAATTCTTCTAATATGACAGTTTGCGATTACAGTCCATGCAGAGACATAGCCAGCTGTCTAAATGGCAAGCATGACTGGGCAGATTATCAGTAGGCCACGATCAGGCGAGTGACTTGCAGATCCCGTCTTTATCAGATAGTTCATTTATGGTTGCAAGTGCTATCTCACTCTCGAGGCTATTTGCTCTGTGAAAAGGGTTATCTTTGTGATGGAAATGTAGAGTGGCCACAGTTGACGAACAAGGTTTTTTGTACAAAATGGGCTTATTAAATTCACACTAAAAATGAAGAGGAAGTAATCTTTGGATGCATATAGGCTTACTGTATGCTATCCAGTGAAGACTGGAACTTTAGTAATCCCCGTCGACTGGTGGAACTCCTTTTTTTTTTTTTTTAAAGTGTATCCTATGAATTCATATGGTGATTATTATTTTTTTAAAACATGTTGCGTGTGTGTGTGTGTGTTAGTGTACAAACATGCATAAAGTAACGTAAATGCCAAAGGAAATGGTAGAATACGGAATCAGTGGCCAGTTTAATTAACCTTGTCTAATAATGCTGAATTGCGGCAATCGGTTCCATGAGATAAATCTAGCAGAAGTGCAGCAATTAATTAACCTACTCTGTGGGAAAACTGACTTTGAACGTATACGACCACAATTCTGAAAGGCAACAGTAGGTAGCAGTCGACACGTTATCACGCAAATACCAATTTCGTTCAACGGTGAAGTTGCCTTTCCTTCGTGAGAGCAAAAGAAAATTATAAGTAATTCGGTTTGCCGGAGTTATATCATCGGCCCGGCCCGCCCCCTCCACGGGCCCATAACTGCGGGAGGAACAGCCTGTGCACCGCTAGATTCACCTTCCACTGGGGGCACATTAAACAGTGACACTTCCGCAAACTGTAATTTTATACATTTGACATCTAAAATGGGCCTTCAGTGCGCCACCTCAATCCCACATCACATGGGGCGCTCGTTCCTCGATGTCTCGTACATTTTGTAGAACAGCGGCAAGAAATGGTTGCTCTGTGAAAACCTCGTATGTGCCAATTTGCGTTTAAGGAATAGAAGCGGGCAGAAACTACCTTCATCAAAAGACGGATCAGCTCCAAAAAAGAGCCTACGAATTTTGGAATCGGAGCAGCAACCTAAACTAGCTAGACTGTAGGGCGAGCCTATTAATCACGCAAAAATAATTGCAATACGGTCCAAAGAATCAACTCTCTGGTTAGCTAAATGTAGCTTCGCTGGCTAGCTTTATGATTGCCAGTTTGCCACTGGAAAAGGACCGTTGAAGAGGAAGACCAGGATTATTCAACCAGCTCGCTAACGTTGATGAGCTATTTTGCTTTTAGTTCATTACACTATTAGCCAACTAGCTAAATTCGTTTTTAGTAAATCAGCATAGATTCGGCTTGCTTGGTAACTTGGCTCGTCGACTGACTAAAAATATCTGGCTGGCGAATAAGCCCAGCTATATTTGCAGTATTGTTTACACAAAGAGCAAACTACCTAGCTAGCACACAATTAAGGTTACCTATCCAACGAGCTACTTGGCCAGCCAAAAGCTAGCGACAAACGGATACAAAAAATAGTCTTACCAGGTAACGTTAGCTGATCTCGAAAGAAATCAGAACGACGCTAACGTTCGCTAAATACGTGCGATCGCGTGAAGAAAGGACTGCATTCGGTTACCATTTTCGTGGCTGATGAACCGGACAGAACAGTAAACGGACGAAATATTATCTAAATTACAAGATTTCATCTATATTTTTTGAGCAGACGAAACAAAGAAGCTAAACGTTTCCAAGAGGCTTAACCTATTGGTCTTGGTTACAAAGGAATACACAATAAGAAACTGACATGATGTTTCCACAATCCAGACACTCGGTAGGTGTCTATTTAGTTGAATGTTACTATGTTTATGTTTGGTATTTTTTGTGTTGGATAACTAACTGGGTAGCCAGATTTACGTTGGATTTGTGTTACCAAGCTAAGCTAAGCGTTCAAACATGCGCCCCAGGCATTTGTTTACATTCTTCAATCGTTTTCGTTTGCCAAGCTGGAGCTAGTTTAGTGTTACTATAACGAGACGGCAAAGGAGAATCAATATTAAATGTGCAATAATGAACATTTGTCTGAAAACGTTACCTGCATGTTGAATGACTATAATTGCCAACTTGGCGACGTGAAAAAAATGGTTTTTGTATCTGTAGACTGGCTAAGTGAACAATAGCGAACTAGCTATTGCTAGGTAGCTTGCTAACTTAGCTTCCTGAGCATTGATTGATGTTGGATTTGAGCATGTGCTTTTCCACCACGGCTGTTAGCTTCCCTGCTAACCAATGGTGGGCTTGGGTACTAGTTAATTAGCCAGCCTCCTTGCCAGATAGCTATATAACCTAGGGTATAGCTAACCAGGTGGAAAACCACGGTTTAGTGTACATTGGGCATCAGAGTTTCGATTTGTTAACGCAGAACCCAGTGTGCTCTTGGTCTTACGTAGTTAATAGTGTATAAGAAAAGCGACGTTAAACATATTAAAGTAGTTCCATAACTAAGTGCTACATTTTAGTTAAGCTAATTAAGTTACTGTTGAATGGCCTGAAAGTTAGCGAACCTTATGTAGTCCTCAGTAATTGGCTAACTAGCAAGCGCTAAAATAGTCATACAGCTAAATGTAACGGCCCTTATCCTTTCTAAATCGCTTCCAACGAACTTTGCTAATGTTAGCTGGATCATTGGAACAGTAATAGTTGCGTTCCCCTGTTGCTCGCCTACTCCTTTTGACAACGTTGGCACTGACTCTTTATCGGGTGGGGGGAGGGGGGGTAGGACATTTTTGTGATATAGTTGATGCATCCTAACGATCTGCTATCCCCATTCGGCTGGTTTTACCCTGCAACGATTTACATCAATCTCTTGAGGTGTGTAACAATTCACTAATAACCCTGATGGGTCTGCCATTCAGGTAGTGTCGCTTAATGACAGAAAGCACATACAGCCATGGGCCTGGCCGTTTGGTTTTTTTTTTGTTAGTTTCCTGATTCGCAAGCTGCAGTCCCCTGGCCATCATCATAATTACACATGCACGTGCGTGACTGAGTGGGGGAACTTGCAAGCACAGATGTGCAGGTGCGCGTGCAGGTGTGCGAACGCTTCCTGTGAATGTAACGCGTTATTAGCGTCTGACTCTGTAAACGTAGCGACCAGGATGACGCCTCATCCGCTGTTTGCAAACCGTTTCGGTGAAGGTGTTTTCGCTGGATCTCAACCCAGGGATGCCATATTGTCGACTGTAGTTGCGATGTTGCCAGCTACGTGCCGTATCAATCAGCATTAAGTCAAGCAGATGTCTTCTGCATTACATTTACACGTGACATCAGCTGTCATGCATTACGCATATGACGGTACTGTTGAAACAGTTTTATATTATTATTTCTAGGTTAAAAAAACCCAAACAAACAGCTATGTATTTCAGTGGACAAAGGTTGCTGTGTTTGTGGATTTAGTTTTTATAAATGGTTAACAATGCTTGCCTTATTGCAAGTGTTTGGGTCAGTATGAATAGTTTATCTGATGAATATACAGCAACAAAAAAGTTACTGTAATCATAGTATTCATCATTTGATTCTGTTCAATGCTAATTATTTTATTTAAATGGAAACTGTTCAATTTAAAAAGCACTCTTAGACCATTGTTACCTGTTGAACACAGTGAGAGTATGGATCTATTTAGGCTCTGAGGAATTGGATAATGTGGGTATCGCCATTTTTTTTTTGTCCTCTAATATTTTTTCTGTTTTTAACAGTTGAATCTGTTGTATTGATAATAAAGTGCGCACATTTTCCTACTAGTGAGTGTCATCTTGTGTTCCATCTGTATGCTTAATCTTTGCCATCGTGGAGCAGCTGATGAATCTAAAGTGTTGACTCACTTGGTAAAATCAGGCAGACAACAGCTGAGCTTAGAGGTTAATCTGTTTGGTTTAACCCAGACCTTGTGGGGCGGGGGCGGGGTTGGGTTGGGTTAGGTGAGGTATGGTATTAGAAACTGGGCACCCAAAGCTTTGTGGCCAATTCAAAGATTGTTGAACTGTAGAAGGAAAAAGAACGCTGCCTTGGCTTTGTAAATGTTTTTCAAAGATTGTTGAGACGGAACAAGATGCGAGACTCTTGCGTGCTCTCGCATCGAACCTTCCTGGCCCTGCCGCAAAAACGTTCCATCGGCAGAGATCCTTAAAACTGGGGTTAAGATGGTTATTTTGTGTATTTTAAAAGCCCCCTTCCAAATTTTGGAATGGCCAGTGATGTTCACGCTGCAGTGTTCGTCAAAAGAGAAGCTTGTATTTTCCTCAGATGCACCTTACGTCGTGTTCCACTGCTGTTTATGAATTTTATTCTTTATTAACCCTTATTTATACGGGGTAGGGTGACTGAGCAGGCATGCTCTTTCACAGCAACACCCTGTCAGTGCCCCATAACCTAACGTAACCTTTTCACACGGCGGTCGACAAGTTGGTCTCGACGGGTCTCCAGGGGAAACGGCCGGTCGGCTGGTGTCAGCTGCTGACGTGCGATGAGTTCTCGCCTTCCCAGCTGACACAAAACCTTTCTCTCAGCCTTGCCGGCGATGATGTAACGTTGACAAAACATTCCAGTGACACTTTGCGAACGCGATTCGCATTGGCCGGCTTCCTGGCGTGGTCCAGATTCGGTACAGGTGGAACAGGTGCCTAGCCAGATGAGCCCACCGAGCGAAACCCCGCTGGAATTGAGTTCTTGCGACTTGAAGTTGCTGCGAGAGCTCCTCCACTACACCAGGGGGTGCCGAACGCATTCGATCGCCTGTTCGCCCAGTCGTATTCACCAGCTCTTGCTCATCGTGGCAACTGGTGCTGTTGAGTCAGGGGAGCGTGGAAAATGGCTGCCGTGCATCACCCAGGTGGGTGCTACACATTGGTGGTGGGTGAGGTGAGTTCCCCTTCACTGTAAAGCACTTTGAGCATCTGGAAAAGTGCTATATAAATGTAATTGTTATTATTATTATTAATAATAATAATAATAATAATAATAATAATAATAATAATAATAATAATAAAAGTGCGTGCTCTTCTCTGAAACGCACGTCTTTCCGGTCCGCACGCCGAGCTCTCGCGCGGACGTCAGAGGAACGTGCTTCCTACGCAGGCCGTGTGCGTCCGTCATGGCTGATGTAATTTCACCCTCTCTGGTTGACGCTGCCCCCTGCCCCCCCCCCCCCCCCCCCCCCCCCAATTTTATTTGACACCCTGCCGAGAAGCCGGCCGCAGTCAAATTCATGGCAGGCCGTGAGACCCGTCCACACCGGGACAGCGCCTGTCCTGGCCGAGCCCCCCAGCAGCCCCCTCAATATTCCGTTTCACTGGGAAATACAATGCACTGTGCGTTAGGGCATTCGTGCAAAAGTGTTCTCTTCCCTCCCCACCGTTGCTAGTGTGTGGTGAGCGTTCTGGCACAAAATGGCTGCCGTGCGTCACCCAGGTGGGGGCTGCACCTTGCTGTGGTGGGTGAGGTGAGTACCCACTCATCACTGTGAAGCACTTTAAGCGTTCCGAAAAGTGCTATATAAATGCAGTGATTCATTCATTCATTCATTCATTCATTCATTCATTCGTTAGATTATTTTCCCTATGCGTTTGCTCTTTGGGTCAGAAGAAAGGAAATGAGGCAGTCGGGGATGAGGATGTGTTTTACAAGAAGGTCTTTTTTTACGGAACTTCCTCTCGGCTGAGAGCTCGTCACGGTTGTGGGATGGTTTCCATTCCAGGACGTTCCTCCTCCTGTGGTTTGTGTGGGCGTGGCGGTCGGGGGGGGGGGGGGGGGGCGGGAGGCTGTGCCAGTCCCCGGCGCTGTAATTGGCACCGTAATTGGCACTGCGGGGTGTTGATGGAGAGGGGGGCTGCTTTGTGTGGCGGGGTAGAGCTTTTTTTTTTTGGGACCAGGCGGTGCCTGTGTGGTGCTGAAGCTGCCTGACAGGCTGTGGCCGTGTCGCCTCTGCTAATGGGCCCGAGTGCCCTGTCGCCCTGACGCCCTGTCGCCCTGTCGCCCTGCCGCCCTGCCGCCCTGACGCCCTGTCGCCCTGCCGCCCTGTCGCCCTGCCGCCCTGTCGCCCTGTCGCCCTGTCGCCCTGTCGCCCTGTCGCCCTGACGCCCTGCCGCCCTGTTGCCCTGTCGCCCTGTCGCCCTGACGCCCTGCCGCCCTGTTGCCCTGTCGCCCTGTCGCCCTGTCGCCCTTCTGCGAGCCCCCGCGGCGGCACCGCGGACAGCCCGTGACAACGCTGTCTCCCGCGCGGCGCCACGCGCGTCATCGCCGGGAGCGAGGGCGGCAGGACGGCGTCGCCGCCGCTAACGTGAGGCGTCCGCTAACACAGCTCCTCCGGAACACGTTTTACACGTCTGGCGCGGTTTTTATTTTTTATTTCGTTTTGTATTTATTTTATTTTATTTTTTTTTAAAAAAATCTGCTCTTAAAGTGCGTTGGGAAATGTAGGTCACTGAGCTGAAAGTGGGGGTGACGGCGGTGAAATTGCGGATTGGGGGGAAAAAATCGCGCTCGTCCGACTACGGAATCGTGATGGAGGAGAACCGGGTGAGAATGATGAAACCGTGCAAAATTACGTGTTTGTGAAATGGACGAATAATTGAGCATCTTGCTTTTCGGGGAGCTTTGGGTAAATTTGCAGGGGCTGACCGCATCAAAACCTGCTTGGGCGGTGGGCGGTGGGGACTTCCATTCCAAAAATGGGCGGGGCTTACCCATTGGCCCTTTGATTGGCTGCTGTGGGCTGTTGATTGACGGGGCACGGCAGCCCCTGTGCCCGCTGTGGTCGGGCCTTCGTTAGGCCTGGGCTCTGAGTGCCTGTGTGAAGGCTGCTCTCTGCTCTCTCCGCTCGGCCCGTGAAGTCTCCCTCTCGCTGCCGAGGCGGGGCGGACAGGGGCGCACAGGGGCCTGGGTAATTAGCCCCCGGGGCCTTGCTGGCCTGGAGGAGGAGGCGAGCTGTCTGTGGGCCGCCAGAGGAGAGATTCACCTCCTCCGCACCTCCCAGTGGAGCGTGGGGGGGCAAGGGGGGGCAAGGGGGGGGGGGGGGGCAAGGGGGGGCAAGGGGGGGCAAGGGGGGGCAAGGGGGGGCAGAGGGGGGGCTAATTGGGGGGGCAAGGGGGAGGGGGGGGAGAAGATGGCTCCTAATTGAGCTCTGGGCGCTTGCGATTCTCCGTGCCCCGGACTGAAGTTCCCCTCTGTCCCTCAGAATGGACCCCCGACCTCCTGCTCTGCCCTGATTTTAAAATGGATGCCGGGGCTGACCTTCACAGCCAGATCTGGGATCAGTTTTTCCTTTAAGGCCGTACCGTTGCATTTTTGCCTTTTACAGACTCTCTTATCCAGAGAGACTTACACAGATTATTTTTTTCATCGGGGCCAGCCCTACAAACGGGAATGTCTGTGACTGAGTGACTGACTGAGTTATGAAGTCACACCATTGGTTGGCCGAGTTATGAAGTCACACCCAGCCATATACTAGGTTTTAACCTGGGCTTGTTTAGCATGCAGTCATTTGTACAGCTGGATATTTTACTGAAGCATTTCAGGTTAAGTACCTTTAGCTCAAGGGCACAACGGCAGTGTCCCAGCTGGGAATGAAACCTGCAACCTTTGCGCTGAAACCCCAGTTCTCTAACCATGACACCACACTGCAGTCTTTCCCCCCGTAAGCTCAGTATGGAAAAAAAAAAGTGATGAAAGCAGTTATTGTGTGAATGATGACTCACTATGATGAGTCTGTCAATCATCCTTTCCGGCAGGAAATTTAATACTTTTATTTCATAAGCGCTCCTTAAGCTGTCCTTTAATCAAGACCAGGAAGAAAAACGTCAGGAATTTTGCTCAAAAAAACGAATCTGAATAATGATCCAAGCAGTGGTTAACTTTGAAAAATGCTGATTTTTTTTTGTCTCTAAAAAGGAAAACCGGTCTTTAATTTTCCAAACCAGTTGGCAGGTTTTCATGCTCTCGTCCTCCGTTTGGCTTTCCTCCAAAATTTTGGAGTGTCCTCCAAACATCCCGTCACTGCCAGAGTCCTCTCCCGGTCTCGGACGGGGCGCAGATGTGGTGTGTGTGTGTGTGCGCCCTCCCAAAACCAAGCCGGTGCCAACTGCTGCTCACCGCCACACAGCAGTTCAGCGGATGAGCTGTAGGTTCACTGTGCCAGAGCGCTGCAGTACACGCGCAGATCACCGACTGACCAGAGGTGTCGCTGTTGAGCAGTGAGGTGGGAGGATTCTGTATTGTCCCTGCTTGGGTGTGGCTTTGATTCCATAGTGCGGTGATCCTTTGTTCCTGATCCTGACGGGCCGTGGGGTCAGATGGTTTTTGTTGTTACTTGCCATTTCTAATTCATCAATTAAAGCAGTTGATTCCACAATTAACACCTCACCTGGGTTTCTTGGGCCTGAATTGGTTGCTGATATTAAGGGGAAAAACAAAAACCAGCAGACCCTGCGGCCCACCATGACCAGGAGTGAAGGCCGCTGCCATAGCCTGTAGCCCTGCAGGTCTCTCAACCAATCAGTGATGGCCTGGTCAGGGCCCAGTTCTCAACCACAGTGCCCATCACCACAAGGCCAGGGATTTGGCTAGGTGCACAGTCTGGAAGGCCGAGTTCGGACGTTTATCCCGATCGTTTGTTCAGGTCTGGCCGCGTCGCGTACTTGGGTCAGCCATGCCGGGCAGCTGCACTGTGAAACCGCGGTTGCGGGCCTGGGAGGTTGCAGGTTCAAGTCCCGGGGTGGGTTGTTTGGAAGGCATTGCTCTCTTCGACACCCTCTGTGCCTAATCCAATCGGGTCGCCTTACGATCCCTGCGTGGAGTAATAAAACCCCGTCAGATTGGATTAAAAAGCAGGATTACTGATTTAGCACAATGAATCTTTGAGCAATTTATTGTTCACCCTGCTCTCGCTCACCCCCCCCCCCCCTTTCTTTAGTGGGCCAGCTGGGGTTCCTTGTTCCGAACATTAGTTGTGTGTTTGAAGCCGCACTGTGAAGGCGTGGAAGGGAAACGTGCATCTTGAGGCTG
>CM045888.1:6847217-6854717 GCA_025169545.1 Anguilla japonica | reverse complement strand
GGTTTGAAAGCCCATCTGAATGTCAGTTTGGTTTGAAAAGCCAGCTGAATGTTAGTTTGATTTGAATGAGCAGTTTATCATCCATTTGGTTTGAAAGCCCTGCTGAATTTTATATTAGTTTGCAAGCCTTGATACACTGTGGTGGCACATAACTGAATACCATTAATATAGCTTCAATTAGAAATTTTTTGATTCAAAGGGATGTCCTATTTACCATATTTGGGATATTTTTCAGAGGGGTTTCTCAGTACATTGGCTATGAGACTTGCATTTGGAGCATTTCTCTGAGTGGTGTCTGTGCAGTTTGTGATTGGTTCAATGTGTGGCATGTTTGTTGTGCAGTTTCTGATTGGTTTAATGTGTGGTGTGTCTGTGTGCAGTTTCCGATTGGTTTAATGTGTGGCATAGTGTGTGTAAACCTTTTTTTTTTTTTTTTTTTTACAACTTCCTGTACGTGCAACCGCATCAAGCTGCATGCATGCGTGGGTGAAAAATGTTGGTCAGGGTGTGTGATCATGTATCTATAGTGCAAGAGCAGGGTGTGTTTTTGTATGATTTGTATGATGAGAGAGAGTGTGTGCGCTTGCATGTGCTTGTGTGGCAGAATCTGTATTGTGCAGGGAATTATATGTTTGTGTAGCCTCAGAGCGGGTGTGTGTGTGTGTGTGTGTGTGTGGTTTGTGAGATCAGGTGTGTACGTGTCCCTGCATGATGGCAGGATCAGTATTCAGGGCCTGCTGCAGCAGTCTATGAGAGCAGGTGTGCATAGGCTATAAAAGAGCTGGTGCTTGTGTGGCAGCGTGCGTGTGTGTGTGTGTGTGTGTGTGTGTGTGTGTGTGTGTGTGTGTCTGTCTGTCTGTGTGTGTGTCTGTCTGTGTGTGTGTGTGTGTGTGTGTGGCTCTGTGTGTGTGTGTGTGTGTGTCTGTCTGTCTGTGTGTGTGTGTGTGTGTGTGTGTGTGTGTGTGTGTGTGTGTGTGTCTGTGTGTGTGTGTCTGTGTGTGTGTGTGTGTGTGTGTGTGTGTGGTGTGTGTGTGTGTGTGTGGCTCTGCGTGCGTGCATGTGTGAACATTTATATGGATGTGTGCACATCTGCACGCATCTACGTGTGTCTGTGCACATGCAAAAGTCTATGCGTCTGTGTGTTTCTGTGTGTGTGTGTGTGTGGTGTGCACGTGCATGTGGCATGTTTGTGTGTGTGTGTGTGTGCATGTCTGCTTGTGCGTGTGTGTCTGTCTTTGCATATGTTTGCGCGCGCGTGTGTGCACGTGCCTGTGTGTGTGTGTTTATGTGTGTGTGTGTGTGTGTGAGTTTGCGTGTGTGTGCACGTGCCTGTGTCTGTGTGTGTGTGTGTTTATGTGCGTGTGTGTGTGCGTGTGTGTGTGTGTGTGTGCGCGTGTGTGCGCGTGTGTGTGTGTGTGTGTTGGCACAAGCATTGGCAGCATCAGTATTCAGGGTTGCAGAGTGCTGGGATGGAAGAGACAATACACCACAGCGGGGGCACCTGATTGGCCAGCCCCCAGTGGTGGCGCCTGATTGGCCGGCCCCCAGGTCAGCCACACACCTGCCCTGGTGAACGCACCACAGCGACCAGGAGAGAAAATTACAGCACAGCCACACTAGAGGGAGGGAGGGGGGAGAGAGAGAGAGAGGAGAGGGGGAAGGAAAGAAGGAGGGGAGAGGGAGGGGACGGGCAAAGGGAAAGAGGGAAGGAAAGAAGGAGAGGGGAGGGAGGGAGGGAGAGAGCGAAGGAATAAGGAGAGGGGGCAAAGAGAGGGAGAAGGAGGGAGAGAGGGAAGGAAAGGAGAGGGGGTAAGGGGTGAGAAAGGGAGAGGGAGGGACAGAGGGTGAGAGAGAAAGAAGGCGGCAGAGAGAGAGAAGGGGCCATTTTTTGACGACCTTTTCTGCCCCACTCTGAGGGACTTCTCCCTCATGGTTTGCCTTCTGTGGAAGTGCCCAGGCTGGGAGGTGCCCCCTGCTGGCTGTGGATGAGAGGCGCCGCTGTGGCCGTGTGAGGGGGGGGAGGGGTAGGGGGTAGGCGAGGGGGGGTAGGGGGCGGGTGAGGCGGGGTAGGGGGCGGGGGAGGGGGGTTGGGGTGGGCTGTGATTGCTCTTCGCTGGGAGTGATCAAAGCGCCCTAATCCCTTTTAAAGCATCTTAACAAGGTCAGATCGGGGGGGTTATAGTGTTCCGCGATCACGGGAGGGGGGGGGGGCGTGGGGGAGGGGAGCTTGGCGGGCGGGGGGCGGGGTCGGGTGGGGGGGGGGGTGGATTGGCGGTAAGCGGTAAGCTGAGGTCGGGTCGCAGGAGATAACAATCAAAACGAAATTCCATCCCATAAACAGGATTAGCGCCCCCCGTCTGCCGACCCCCCCCCCCCCCCCCCCGCTCACAGGGGCCGCTGACTCTGGCGGGGTGGTTGTTTCACTTTGGGTTTTTTGTGTGTCACCCCCCCCACCCCCCACCCCCACCCCCGTGCAATTTCTTTCCTTCCAGAATTCCGTTTATTTATTTATTCGTTTGTCTGTTTGTTTGTCTGCAATGTCATTGTTGGGCCTTTTCGGCAGTTGAGTTTCGTCCGTGACCAGACGCGTTGGAGAGAGACACTCTCTCACACACACACACACACACACACACAACAAACACACACACACACACACAAATAGAACTTTCTCAGAAAAAAAAAAAAAAAAAACACATTACTGTTTATAAACCATTAGAATGGGTCCCAACCCAACCCTGTTTCTGGAGATCTGCCGTCCTGTAGGTTTTCATTTCAATCCCAACAAAGCCACACCTCACTCAACAGCTAGAGATCTTTGTTGAGCTGCTAATTAGTAGAATCAGGTGTGCCTAATGACAGTTGAGATGAAAACCTGCAGGGTGCTAGATCTCCAGGAACAGGGTCGGGCAGCCCTGCTTTAGAAAATGCAAAAATCCTGTGTTGTGCAAAAAAAAAGCCAATTTCTTATATCCAGAAATAAAAATTTGACATTTCTCAGTTCCCCAGTTTCATCCCCTTAATATTCTGGAATAATTATGAACAGATTCCGCTCCCCCCAGACCGGACCATCTGACCCAGACCGACCAAGCTCACAGTTTATGATATTTTTGTCCAAGTGCAGGAGAGATGTGGCCTGTGCTTCACTGAAATGAGGGAAGAAAATTAATTTGGAAATCCTGTTTACTTGAAGAGCCTCTCTTACTTGGCCCAGGCTGTGGGGTATTTTAACTCTGAATCAGGGAAGGGCATCTGCGTCTTTGGAACTCCTTTGTGTGTGTGTGTGTGTGTGTGTGTGTGTGTGTGCGTGCGTGCGTGCGTGCACGTGTGTGTGTCTGTGCCTGTATGTGTATGTGTGTGTTTGTACGTACGTGCGTGCACGTGTGTGTGTCTGTGCCTGTATGTGTATGTGTGTGTTTGTACGTACGTGCGTGCGTGTGTGTGTACACGCATGCTTGTGCATGTGTGTGTGAGTGTGTTTGTGTGTGTGTGCACGTGTGTGTGAGCCTGTGTGTGTGTCCACGCACATGCGCGGGTGTGTGTTTACACGTGAGTGTGTGCATGTGTGTGTGAGTCTGTGTGTTTAGGTGTGTGTGTGTGTGTGACGTGTGTGTGCGTGCGTGTGTGTGTGTGTGTGGACGTGTGCATGTGTGTGTGTGTGTGCACGTGGGTGTGGACGTGTACGTGTGTGTGTGTGTGTGTGTGTGTGTGTGTGCGTGTGTGTGTGTGTGTGAGAGTGTACATGTGCATGTGTGTGTGATTAGATTGATTGAATGTGTGTATGTATGGCTGTTGGTGGACCGAATCGTTCTTGGTGTCTGGTATCTGGAGCATTTGCAGCGGCAGTAGTGTACATGGTGACAGATTTTTTTTGGACAGAATATTTTTTTTGTTTATAATAATTAGACTGATTCATTCCGCGTTTCAAATGTCACGCTGGAGAGGTAAGCTGTACGGTGATTCATAGCTCAGATATTAACCCTCATATTCATAAAAATTGCCCTTTAACCCGTTCGCCTGCTATTATTTCTAGCTGCCATTTGCGTGCTGTAATGTTTGGAGAAGGAGGGCAATACCCTACATTTAACAGACAAACACAATCCTGCAGTGCCTGGTCAGTCTGTTTATCTAACTGGCCCTTTATGGTTCAGTCGCTGGTTTTATTTTTAAGGTGCGTTCTGGTTTGTTAAATGCTTTAGCACTGCAGCGAATAGCCGCCACCACATCGTACAACCCCTCAACCGTTTTTTTTTTTTTTTTCTTTTTCTTTTTCCAGTTTGAGTCGGTTATTCATTTGCAACCAAGCCACAGAAACGTTGACGTAGCATCTGAGCCTAGTATGCATCATATCAACCCATCGTCGCATTAAAATACCACATCAAGGGCGTGCTGAAGACCGTTAAAGTCGAAACACTGATGGGGGGGGGAAACTAGCGCTTCTAAAAAAAAAAAAAACTAAAAAAAACAAATGTAAAAATAGTTTTACAAAGAACGAGAATGAAAGAAGTGAACCTCTTTCTTTAGTGGAAGTTGGCTTTCTTTATTGTCCTAAAATTGTGTTCCCTGCTTCGTTCCCTTTAGGAGCATTGAGAAGTCTGACTCTAGTCAGTAGTTGAGCACCACCCCCCCCCCCCCCCCCCCCCCCCCCCCAGTGTGTGAAAAACGGCGGGTTTTCTCTAGCGCGTGCAGCGCTGCTCTGTTTCAGCACGCACCTGCCGCACGCGTGCCCTGACGCCCGAAAAGGTGTTGCGTCAGAAATCCGGCCTCGGTGTTCTCCGCCGCCGCCCTCCTGGCAGCCCGGAGCGCGCCGAATGCAATCTTCGTGGTTAGAATTTTTTTTTTTTGTGCCGCAGTGAAGTGGATTCTGGGAGTTTTATCGATTCCTCCTGCGTCCCTGTTGCCCACGTGCACTGGAGACGGGCGGTTGTGAATTTATATGCGGCGTAGTCTGGCTATATATATATGTGTGTGTGTGTGTGTGCGCGTGTGTGCATGCGTGTGTCTGTGTGTGTCCGTGTGTGTGTGTGCACTGCAGTTTAAACAGGCTCAGTTCGAGATGCACAGCACACACACACACACACACACACACACACACACACTGCAGTTTAAACGGGATCAGTTCGAGAGGCACAGCACACACACACACACACTGCAGTTTAAAAAGGAACAGTCAGAGTGGCACAGCACACACACACACACACTGCAATTTAAACAGGCACAGTCAGAGAGGGACAGTGCGCGCAGCAAACACACACACACACACACACACACACACAGAGCTCCTTCTGAAGGCTTCTGCCTGAAACCCTCTTGCTGCACTGAAGCTGCTCTCCTTTCTCTTCATTTTTCTGTTTTTGTTCCATTGTCTCCTGTCTTCCTCTGCATTTTCCATTTTCTCTTCTGTATTTTCTTTTATTCACTAAATGGGCCTCCCTCCCCAGGGAGGATCTTATGCTGCTGTTCTTCCGTCTTCTGTGTTGTTGGTTTTTTTTTTTTCCATCTTCTTCGTCCTCTTCCTCTTCCTGTATCCACTAATAGGGTGGCCCTACCCCAAGATAGACAGCACATGGGAACATTAGGTTGACCCTTTAAGGTGTTGGTGCAGCATAAGCATGTGATTAGAACGTTCTTAACATTCTAATGCTGATGTCACAATCGCTACTGGAAATTTAAAGCAACGGAGTTCTAGAACACTGACAGAACGTTCCCAAAAAACCTACTCTCAGATCAAAGGGTTAAATATTATCGCCTTATTCATGCGTGTTCGCTGATTACTTTTCCAGGATCTAAGTGCAAATCGGTTCAGATATTTTTGTGTGCCTCTCGATTTACAGGAGAGACTGGAGTTCAGAGTCTGTGGCCCTTCTGACCAGTGCTGTGGGGCTCCTGCTGTCAAGACTACAAACTGGGCGTTTCATTTATTTGAATCATATAGCTTCTCGGCAGTACAATGTCATGCACACGCCCTATAAACAGTCAATATTTTTATTAAGTGCGCTGTGTATTATATATAGATTCTGTCTTATCGCAGTTTATGTAACAGCAGGCTGTTTGCCAGATGAGTTCATTCGGCTGATGCAGTACGTGCGGTAATGCTTCCAGAAATAGGCTTTGCCAAGGCTGAACCGGTCATGTATTCGCTATGCGCCGCATGTGTCACTGTGAGCCGTGTACGTTCATGGGCAGTCTCTCTAAAACGCTCCTGAAGTTTCCCTGGCTGGGATGAATAGTGTTCCCCAATTTCTAGCCAATGGCCAACACCCTAGTTAGTCGCCCCGTCTGACCCCCCCACCATAGGGAACCTAGTGGATCATTTGAGACATGGCCTTGGATCAAAAACTCTGATGGATCAGCAAAAAAAGTTTAGTATTTAATAATTATTGAATTTTACGTAATATCCCTCTACAGATTATCCCCTGGGCAAATGGTGTTTTTTTCTTTATGAAAGGTATACGCAGAACATGCTCCATTTAGCTGAATTATTCTAAAGCACTGCACCTTCATTCTGACCGAACGCAGACAGTGCTGATTTGAGTATAGCCCAGCTCATACCAGCTCCTAATACTGCAGCTCAGTAATTTGAGCTTAGCTGGTTGATGCCTGGTGGGGAAAAAAGCAAAAGCCCGGTCTGACTCCTAATTATCACGTCCGGTTTGTTTTTCACTGCTCCGTGCAGGATGGGAATTATGGCTGCGCGTGAACAGGAGGGCAGGGGTAAGGTGGAGAGCACGGCGGTCCCTTTGCGGCAAAAAGGGTCGTGGGTTCGAATCCCTGCTTGGGAGCCTTTCTGCGTGGAGTTCGCGTGTTTGCCTCGTGTGTCTGTGTGGGTTTAGCCTACTCCGGGCGCTCCGGTTTTGTCCCACAGTCTGAAGAGTCTTGGGGAGGTGTGCATGCCTCCCCCCCCCCCCCCCCCCCCCCCCCGTGCAACCGGACATAAGCAGGTTATGTAATGTATGGATGGATATCAGTGGATATTAATAAGCTTTTCAATCCGCCTGCTTTAACAAGCAAACTCCGGTGCTGCGTTTTTGGACGTCAGACCGGCGGTTCGCACACTGGGGTTCTGCAGCCTGACGTACCCGACCTGAACCCGACCCGAATTAGATTTTTAAGTCACGTCGCGTTTTCCCGCGCCTCACCGAAGCGCCGTAGGCGACACCGTTAATTAAAGTAAATTAGCTGCGCGCCTCCTGTCACACCGCCAAAGAAGGGGAAACGGGTCGCGCGGTTCGTTCATTTGCAAAAAAATCTTTTTTTTTTTTTTTGGTTTTTTTTTTTTCTCCTCTCCAGCGCGCGCAAAAAAAAAAAAAAAAGAGAAAGGTTTGACACGTTCCCACCCGGCGATTACAGGCTGCTCTGATGCTCGCTGAGAGAGAGAGAGAGAGAGAGAGAGGCAGAGAGAGAGAGAGAGTGGAGAGAGAGAGAGCGAGAGAGAGAGAGACAGAGGGAGAGAGAGAGAGTGGAGAGAGAGAGAGAGAGTGAGAGAGAGGCGCTGTCGTCTGT
>CM045888.1:6787217-6839717 GCA_025169545.1 Anguilla japonica | reverse complement strand
CCCCCCCCCCCCCCCCCCCCCCCCCCCCCCAGTACTACGAGATGTCCTACGGCCTGAACATTGAAATGCACAAACAGGTGAGCCGCTTCGCTTCTTTGGAGAATGTCGTGTACCGGTGCTCTGCAGTCCAGTGGCCAGCAAGCGTACCAGACAAATGTGAAATTATACTTTTCGCTCACCAGTCCCCCCCAGACAGCATGTGCGAAATGGTCCATATTTTTCAGACCGTTGCATTGCTTAAGCAATTTAACAGCTAGCAAAACATAGATAGACAGATAGACAGACAGACAGACAGATAGATATATAGATAAAGGGACAGCCAGCCAGACAGACAGATAGATATATAGATCGATATACAGACAGACAGATAGATAGATAGATAGATATAGGTCAGCGGTCTCCAACCCTGGTCCTGGAGAGCTACAGGGTCTGCTGGTTTTCATAGTGACTCTGCACTTCATGAATCAATTAGAGCAGTTGATTACACAGTTAACTCAACTCACCTGGTGTCTTGGGTCTCAATTGGGTGCTGATTTTAAGGTGACAACAAAAACCAGCAGAACCCTGTAGCTCTCCAGAACCAGGGTTTGAGACCACTGATATAGATGAACGGACAGACAGACAGACAGACAGACAGATAGATATATAGATAGATAGATATACAGACAGACAGGCAGACAGACGGATAGATAGATAGATAAGCTGTGCATTTTGAAATGACACAGAATGGAAATGATTACAAGAATTCAAGAATGTAGGAAATCAATTCAACGTGTTTGTTCCGTCTCTGTCTTCTCTCTCTTTTCCTCTGACATTCACTCTCTCTCTTTCTCTCTCTCTCTCATTCTCCCTCTCTCTCTAGCACACACACACACACACACACACAAACAAACGCGCACACAAACCATACACACACACTCCAATCATCCTTTCTTTTGGTTTTGAAGGCCTCTAATTTATCTGTGTATTGTGTGTGAGAGAGCGAGGGTAAAGACAGGGTTATTGTTATAATCCACCCCCCCCCCCCCCCCCCCCCCCCCCCCCCCCCCCCCCCCCCGCAGTCTCTGTCGCCTGTTCAGATAAACTGAGATCTGCTCTCTCTCTCTCTCTCTCTGTATATCTCTCTCCATCTCTCTCTCTATCGCTCTCTCTCTTTGCTGATTTGTGGGTTTGCTGGTTATCTGCTGTATTGCTGGTTTGTGTATGAGAGGCCTGGCTTGCCTGTGGTTGTGTGTGTGTGTGTGTGTATTTGCGCCTGTGCACGTTTTTGTGTGTGTGTGTGTCTGTGCGTGTGTGTGAGTGTGTGAAAGAGAGAGGGATTGTGTCTGTGGGTGGGTGTGTGTGTGTGTGTGTGTGTGTGTATTTGCGCCTGTGCACGTTTTTGTGTGTGTGTGTGTCTGTGCGTGTGTTTGTGTGTGAAAGAGAGAGGGATTTTGTCTGTGTGTGTGTGTGTGTGTGTGAGAGTGAGTGAGAGAGTGCGAGAGACAGCATTATCTGTGTGTGTGTGCGCGCGCGCGCGTTTGCGTGTGAAAGAGTGTCAGAGACAGCATTATCTCCCTGTTTGTGTGAATGTGTGTGTGTGTGTGTGTGTGTGCGCGCGGTGAGATGCAGGGAGGCAGGCTGGGTAATATATTAGCATCAAAGCTGAGACAGGATCTGATAAAATGCCCCCAAAGATGGCTTCCCCTGATGAAGCGGCAGCAGGCCCCGATTCATCAGAGCACAACGACGGCGGGAGCCGAGCCCCATCACACAAATCATTTCATACACAAATGGCGCGTGGCGGGGGGGAGGGGGGGGGGGGGGGGGGGGGGGGGGGGGGGGGGGGGGGGGGGACGCAGCCCAAATGCCACACGGAACAGTAATGGACAGAGCGAGCAAGAGAGGGAGGAGATGAAGGGGGAAGAATGAATGTAACTGTGTGTGTGTGTGTGTTTGAAAGAGAGTTTGTGAGTGAGAGTGTGAGTGAGAGAGAGAGTGTGTGTGTGTGTGTGTGTGTGTGTGTGTGAGAGAGAGTGTGTGTGTGTGTGTGTGAGAGTGTGTGTGTGTGTGAGAGATCCTGCTGCAGATGTAAATGGTGATATGGTCTCTGCTTTGTCCTGCAGGCGGAGATTGTGAAGAGGTTAAATGGGATCTGCGCTCAGGTGCTCCCTTACCTGTCACAGGAGGTACGTACAGACCCCCCCACGCCCACCCCCACCCCCCCACGACCACCCCCCACCCCCCAACGCTTTACCTGTGCACAGCCATACTCCCTCAGTACACGTCAGCCTGACACCCCACACCTTCAAACAACTTCATATCACACATCTGCACCCCCCCCCCAAAACACAGCTGTGGGGTGCTCTGTGGAATGTTGGGGGGGTCATGTGATCGTTCTGAAGTCTGCTGATTTCAGCACATTGTCCTGGCTCACAGAAACAGAGTATACTGCGATATGTTTCGCATCTGTGCCATTCTTTAAAAAATAAATATATGATAAATATATTTCACCGTTGGGCTGATGTGTGATGTTTTGTCTCTCAGCACCAGCAGCAGGTCCTTGGGGCCATCGAGAGAGCGAAGCAGGTCACCCCCCCAGAGATGAACTCCATAATTCGGGTAGGATACTCGCTCGTGTGGTGTGTGTGTGTGTGTGTGTGTGTGTTGGCAGTGTGTGTGTGTGCGTGCGCGTGTGTGTGCGCACACTGAGCTGTGGGTGGGTGTGTGTGTGTGTGTGTGTGTGTGTTAGCAGTGTGTGTGTGTGTTGAGCAGTAGGTGTAGGTGTGTGTGTGTGTGCGTGTTGGGCAGTAGGTGTGTGTGTGTGTGTGTGTGTTAGCAGTGTGTGTGTGTGTGTGTGTTCAGCAGTAGGTGTATGTGTGTGTGTGCGTGTTGGGCAGTAGGTGTGTGTATGTGTGTGTGTGTGTGCGCACACTGAGCAGTAGGTGTGTGTGTGTGTGTGTGTGTGAGTGTGTGCGCGTGCGTGTGTGTGTGTGCACACACTGAGCTGTGGGTGTGTGTGTGTGTGCGTGCGTGCGTGTGTGTGCGCACACTGAGCTGTGGGTGTGTGTGTGTGTGTGTGTGTGCGTGTTGGGCAGTAGGTGTGTGTGTGTGTGTGTGTGTGTGTATGTGCGTGCGTGTGTGTGCACACACTGAGCTGTGGCTGTGTGTTGTCCACAGCAGCAGCTCCAGGCTCACCAGCTGTCCCAGCTCCAGGGGCTGGCCCTGCCCATGACGCCCCTCCCCCTGGGCCTGACTCCGCCCACCCTGCCGGCGGTCACCTCCAGCTCCGGCCTCTTCTCCCTCTCCAGCATCCTGGCCTCGCAGGCCCACCTGGCCAAGGAGGAGAAGGCCGCGCGCGAGGGGGCCGACAGCCACCGCGACGAGGACGGCGACAAGTCCGACTGAGCGCCCCGCCCCGCCCCGCCGCGCCGCGCCACGCCCTCCTCCTCCTCCTCCTCCTCCTCCTCTTCGCTGTGTCTCTCTCTCTCTCTCTCTCTCTCTCTCGCTGTCTTCATCCCCTCCTCTCTCTCCCCCTCTCTCCTCTCTCTTTCAGCTCTCCCTCTCCCCCTCTCTCTCTCTCCCAAGTCATTCCTCCGAGCCTCTTTTTAGAGATATTTTTGTCTTCTTCTTCTCTTGTTTTTTTTTTTCTTTTTTTTTTTTTCTTTTTGCAAAATTATTTCTAATCATTCAAGTATTTAATCTTTATTTAATTTCAAGTTTCCGGATTTGCTTCTCCCAAACTCCCACCTTCCCCACCCCCCCCTTTCTTGTTTGCTCTGTCGCAGACGTCCTGTGCCCCCTCCACCTCCATACGTCCTTTAAAAAAACATCTCTGCCCCACCACCCCCCACCCACCCCCCAAATCCAATCCCTTGATCCTTTGCTCCATCTTTGACTCCATCGGAAAAAAATTCTTGTTCCTGTTCGGCTGTCCTTCTGATTGACAGCAGAATGTGACCCCGCCCCTTTCTCCACCCCTCCAGGTCTAATCTTCGCTGTAAACAGGAAGTGTGGATAGTAGCTTGGGAGTTAGCGAACAGCCGGTTTCGCTAAAGACACAGAGAGAGCGTGCGGTATTTCCTCTCGCTCTTGATTCCGCTAATTATATATAATGTTGGATTTCATTTTTCAAAGCTTGTAGACTCGCGTGAACTTTGCACCCAGTAAGTTTTGGGGGAGGGGGGGGGTTTGTGTCCTCCCATCTCGCCCCCTGTGGAGCATCCTGGTTGCCACGTCAACCCACATCCGGTTAATTCAGTGGTGTTTTGCTTGTTAAACGCTCAATCAGGCGCTGTTAATGCTGAGAGAGTCTCTCTGTCTGCTGCTCACAATCAGAAAGGAAAACGTGAGAAATCTGGCGGAATCAAACCTGGAGGTGATGGTGAGGATGGAAGGGGACGCTGCGCTTGTGTACGTGTGATATGAAAGATGAATATTTTTCCCCTCCTGCTTAAAAAAAAAAAAGACAGAAGAAAAACTTAATTTCTCTTCTGTGTGTGTGTGTGTGTGTGTGTGTGTGTGTGTGTGTGTGTGTGAGGTCCATTCTCCCTCGGCATTGGATTGGTAGAGGCTAAGAAAAGTGAGTGGGGGGTGGGGGGGGGGGGGGTAACTACAACGCCCTGTGGTTCTGTGCTTCAGCTCAGTCTTTAACGTTAGCACCATGCTAATGTAGGTCATGCAGTGGGATCACTCTGTACCAGAAAAGATGACGGTGTTCCTTAGAGCATTAGTTTAGCTGTGTGAGTCACCAGTCCCCGAGTAAAGCGCAATATCATGTTTCAGACCATTGTGATCAGCTTTCTGTCTCGAGAATTCGAAAGCCGTTTTTGCAACTTAAAAAAAATAATAATAATAAAGATATGAGCTAATCCTACTAGGCCTCTTTTCACATCAAAGAGGGGAAGCTGCAGTTCGGTTCTCCAACAGTAGAGGGCAGTAATCACTTTGGAAGCCAGCTGTTAGATGAGGTCCGGGGCCCTCTTTGCTAACAAGATCCTTTTATTCCCAGAAAGGGTTTAAGATTCCTTTCGTGATGTTCCAAAGAGTGAATGTCTGCTCTCTGTCTATCTTAGAACCAGCTTGAAGGTTTTCGGAAAACAATCGCAGGTATTACGAAAACTAGTGAAGCTTTTTTTTGTGGGATGAAGGATGACAGAAATTCAAATTTCTTCCATTAGGTCACTAATTTAACTTCCCATTTCCTCACTGTCGTGAATAGAATCGACTGAGGGGAGCAGAGGAAATCTGCCTGTCAGTTTTAGCTTACAGAAAAGCGCAGGTTTCCCTGTGAAAGGTTCAGGTTAACAGAGATCCACAGCGGTGGGAAAGCAGCACAGGAAGAGAGGATTCGGGAAAGTGTGCATCCAGAGGGTCTGTTGTTTTTAAACAGTGTGTGTGTACGTGCGTATGTGTGTGCATGCATGTTCTCGTGGTAGATCTAGAGCAGGGCTGTCCAACTTTATTCCTGGAGATCTTCCATCCTGTAGGTTTTCACTCTTGCCCTCACAAAGCCCCACCTCATTCAAGAGTGAGAGATCTCAACGATCTGCTAATTAGTAGAGTCAGGTGTGCCGAAATAGGGTTGGAATGAAAACCTACAGGACGTAGGTGGACCTCCAGGAACAGGATTTGGCCAGCAGTGGTCCAGAGCAACACCTCTGCGCTGCGATTGGTCCCGCGAAACCGTCGGCGTGGGTCGGCACGTGCGCATAGAAACCCCTGCTGATTGGCTCAGCTCGGCAGCCCGTGACCGCAGCGCTTTCAAAATGGCTGCCCCAGCATGTCACAACGCAAGGCTTCGCACCATCCAGGAAGTCGAATGCAGCTATGAACGGCTCTTCGATCTTCTGCGTGGGAACCATGCCAGACCGTATAGACCCATTCCGTCTCGAAGGTGAAGCCTCTTTTTTTTTAATTTTTTTATCATTTTAAGTTTTTTTGCTTTATACATACATTTTTTTTAGTATCCCCTATTATGCACAGTTAGATTACGTTCAGTGCACTTTTTTGATATTAAAAATCATTTCCTCGTGAATCGTAGAAGAGGATGCTGGGAGTCTAAGTGGGAACCGTAGGGTTGAGCCCTGGGAGCGGGATGTATGCGTTCTGTCGTGAAGGGCCGATTTATATATATATTATATATATAAATATATATCGATGCGTATAATTTTTTAAAGCATTTTTGTATGTGTAAGGCTGCATCTCTCGTGTCTGTCCTGGATGATTTTGGTTTTAGTGTACTGCAGTACTGTCATGCCATCAGAAGGATGGTAGCACTATGGAGTACCCCCCCCCCCCCTTCCCCGGCACCCTCTGCCACTCACCTCCCTCCCCCCAACACCTCCTGCCACCCCCCCTTCACCCCCCCTACCCGCCCCCCCCCCCCCCCCGCAGTGGTATGAAGCATTGCAACCTTTTGGAGCTTTGTAAAGGTCATTTATAAATTCTAATTTTGTGTTGTACGTAAAAATTTAAAAAAAGAAATGGAAAAAAAAAAAAACCTTTAAGTGTGTACTTGGCAAAAATTGTATGTTGTTTGTGTTATGAAAACCAATATTATAGCTTCGTTTTAAAAAGAGGACAAAAAAAAAACTAAAAAGTTAACAGAAAACATTTACTATAAATGAATGAAAAGTTCTGCAGTAAGGAAGTATTTACGGTGCCTTACAAATAAAAGAAATCAATGGACGTAGCTCCGTGTCTGTTTCTGTGTCTGTCTGACTTGAGTGCGCATTGTTTTTCAGGGTTATTTTTCGCACAGCTTAAATACCCTAATACCCTAGATTCAAAGAGCAAGAATGATGTGAACAACCTAATTAGTGTTAAGCCACTAATTTAATTAATTTTAATTTTAATTTCAAAATAGAGCAAAAAAGAAATAGAGGAAAACGCGCCAGAATTTGAAACTCTGTGCAGCGTCTGTGGTGTTTAACGTGACTTCAGTGCTCGGCTCTTCCAGGTGAGCTGGTTATCAGGAACTGATTTATTTTCTCGCTGGATAAACAGGCCCAGGTGCTGTCTGAGAATCTTCCACCTGTGCAGGCGGCGAGGCCAGCTGTGCTTTGCTGCTTAGGGATAGAGGCCCCACCCCTGCCTCTCTCAGAGAGAGAGAAAGAGAGAGAGAGAGAGAGAGAGAGGGAGGGAGAGGGAACAGAGAGTGAAGAGAGGGAAAGTGAGGGAGAGAACAGAGAGAGAGGGAACAGAGAGAGGGGGGAGATAGAGAACAGAGAGGGAAAGAGGGACAGAGAGAGGGAGGGAGAGGGAACAGAATGAAAGAGAGGGAGAGGAAGATGGAGAGAACAGAGAGAGAGAGGGATGGAGAGGAAACAGAGAGAGAGGGAGGGAGAGGGAACAGAGAGAGCGAGAGAAAGAGAGAGGGAGAGAGAGAACAGAGAGCCTGGCAGGTGAACTGAGATTAATGGAGGGGTTTTTTTGGATCCTGTTTAATTCATTATAAATTGACTTTCTGAGTCCGAGGGCAGAGGTGGAAATTGAATCAAAGTGAATTTCACACTTACGCCTGAAAGCTCCTCTTTTTCAGGCTCTCTGTGTGATAGAAATGCATGGAAGTGCTCACCGCTCCCAGGGATTTCACTCTGGGGCCTGAAGGGCCTCATGTGCGTGTGTGTGTGTGGGTTGGTGTGGGTGTGTGTGTGCGCGTGTGTGCCTGTGTGTGTGCATGTGTGTGGATGTGTGTGTGTGAGAGAATGTGTGTGCATGTGCGTGCGTGTGTGTGCAAGTGTGTTAGCGCTGTACTGAGGTGTGTGTTAGCAGTGTGCATTTACGTGTGTGGGTGTGTCTGTGTGCGTTAGTGTATATTGAGGTGTATGTGTGTGTGTGAGCAGGGTGTATTCAGACGTGTGTGTGTGTGTGTGTGTGTGTGTGTGAGCAGGGTGTATTCAGACGTGTGTGTGTGTGTGTGTGTGTGTGTGTGTGTGTTAACAGTGTGTATTGAGCTGACATGTTATGTGTTGTTTTAACACATCAGATTTACGAACACAGTTTTTTTTGGAATTTGCCATGGTGGGGATTTCTCAAATCCAAAATAATAGTTAAAGTCTGCGTGCTCTGTTTTGATGGAGCGTTTATGCCGGGTATTCTGGGCCGCGAAGACGCGTTTCAGAAGCCCTGACAGCGCAGGATGTCTGAGGAAGCCGCCTGTACCCCCCCCCCCCCCCCCCCCCCCCCCGTGTCAAAAAAATGACTGGGTGCCGCTCGCTCCAATGAATACCAACTGCTTCCTGTCCTGGGTAAAGGGCCTGTGGGCTGTAACACACACACGCGCGCGCACGCACACACGCACACACACGCGCGCACCCCTCCCCAACCGCGCACGCACACACACTCGCACCCCTCCCGAACCACGCACGCACGCACGCACACACACACACACACACACACACACACACACACCCTCCCCAACCGTGCATGCACACACACATACACTCGCACCGCACCCCAACCACGCACACACACACACACTTGCACCCCTCCCCAACCGCGCATGCACACACACACACACACTCGCACCGCACCCCAACCGCGCACGCACACCTCATTACCTTTACGTATACATACATGATGACCTGCAAGCATAGATCTTTTCTCATCTCGATAATCAGATTTATTTCTGTGCACCGCAGCTTATTCAATGTACGCCGTTCTTGTAAGACACAGGTGCATAAATCCAGCCCTCGAATCCAAGTCCGGCCCTGGTTTTCTTTTGTCCCAGGTAATTATCTGAACAATGACTGTGACTGATTGGCCAGACTTGTCCTCACACCTGACTCCCTGGTTAAAAAAAAAAAAAAGGGTAGAAAACAGGGCTCTAAGGGGTGACACAGCCGGTGTGAAAAGAAAAGTAACGTTTCTAGTCTTTTTAACCCTTAGAAGAGTAGGTTTTTTTTGGGAATGTTTTTGTTCAAAATTATAAGTCGGTGTTCTGGAACTCCATTGCTTTCAACTGCTGGTAGTGATTGCTACCTCAGCATTAGGATGTTCAGTTAACTGTGATCCTACAACCTTTAAAGGGTTAAATGAATGACCTCTGACCTCTATGACCTCTATCTGCACCTGTGAAGGAGTCGATGGAGATGTATGGGAACCGTCAGTGGCTCTGGCAAAGGATGGGGAAACCGCACCAGGGTTTGGCTGTTCCCCTTTCCAAGGTGGCTCAACTCATCCGAATTGGTGAGAACAGCCTCTGTAGGGGCGGCAAGACCTCTCTGTCGTGGGACCGGCAGACCGGAAACCACCCCGGAGATTTCTGGGAATAACGGACTGAATAAAAGGCAGGTTTTGGCAAGAAAAGAACTGAGATAGAGAGAAGGGGTGAGTGCCTACCTGACGCACTGTCTGAACTACAGAGAGACAGTGTGCAGTAAATATGAGGTTTTCTGTAAGATTAATTTACTCTCTAAACTGTACCAAACTGTATAATTTAACAGTTTAAGGTGTATGATCACAAATATGCATTTAGAATGTTCTTAAACATTCCGACGCTGACGTAACTATCACTACCGGTAATTGAAAGCAGTGGAGTTCTAGAACACAGAGAATTTTGAAAAACATTTTTTAAAAAATAAATAAAAAAAAACCACTCTTCAGTCGGTTATCGGAGGTTTGAATGTACCGTTACCATGGCAACTCTCGTGCAAAATGTATGTCTCGTTTCCATTAGTCACTGTTAACGGTAAAACTGCTTTCAATATTTACTTTCTGTATTTTATGTTAATAAAGCATAATGGAGTGAATCGATAGATGGAGGAAGGGGGGAGATGGTGAGGGAGGGAGACATAAAATGAAGGAAGAGAGAGAGAGAGAGAAAGAGAGAGAGGGGAGAGAGAAATCACAATGGGCGTGCATGATGATGTTCAAAGTGAAGAGGTGAGATGAGACTGCTTAAAATAGAAGGGTATATCTTGCTCTAAATCAAACCCCAAATGAAATTGGAGAGGTGTTTCAGGCTGTTTGTCTGACCAAACTTGCCTGTGCGCATCGATCCTATCGACAGTTAATTATGTAATAAACGCTCGGGTGAAGGATTCACAGTGCATGATGGGAAAAATAGAAAGTAGTGCAAGCTAAATTTACATTATTGTTTATGAAAAACCAAAAGTATAGCAAAATAATTTTTAAAAAAAAGTTGCCTAGTGTCTGAATAAATGGGAATTGGCAATAAGAAATTCTGTATTTTATTTTTCTAAATCAACAAGCAAATGAGCAAAATAGCAAAATGGCAAGTTTAAGAATTTAATTAGAGATAATTAACTTTTTGTGAAGTCTGTAATTGGTTATAATACTGTATCTATGACGCTGCTTGTGTGCAGCTGTAAACTGCATTCTATCCACTAGAGGGGGGTATTGATTCAAGTAATAAATGTTCCTCATCTCCCAGAATTAAAATGCAATAAGTGAATCCATTCAGAAGTAACAAGCCTTTTTGTGAGAGGCCAGGCCTACTGCCACACCCCCTTAGGCCAGTTGATCCATTCCTCCTTGTCCCTTGATCAACCTTTCCACAAAGCTTTGTGGTGTTTACAAGTTATACCTCTTTCTGAAAAGCCACACCACCCCCCCCCCCCCCCGTGGGGTCCCCACACCCCCCCCCCCCCCCCCCCCCCCCCCCCCCCCCCCCCCCCCCCCCCAGCTTCTCACTAAGTTTGATGCAAAGTCATTTATAACTTTTTGTAGATCTAAAGACTAGCAGATCTACAGTATGGGGCAAAACAAGCCCTGCGTCTAACAGACACAACCTTAGTTCCCGCCATTTTTTTAATGCACGCACTCTTGGGGTGTATTCAGTAAGCACCCAAACATGACACAGGCTCTATAGAACAGAAATGGGGCTGAAATGAATGAGCTCAGGTGCAGTGCCTGAGCAGTGTTTCTGCCCCCATGACACAACCGCCCACACGCCGCATGAGTATCGCCGCGAAAGCACAGCAAAGCGTTCGCAGTGGACTTCCTGTTCGATAGATGGAATGTTCGAATGTGACAGAACGTCCTTGCTGACGAGTGTCCTTGTGTGATAAATGCCGCCCCTGTGTGTGTGTGTGTGTGTGTGTGTGTGTGTGTGTGTGTGTGTGTGTGCCTGTGTGTGTGTGTGTGTGTGTGTGTGTGTGCCTGTGTGTGTGTGTTTGTGTGTGTGCTGAGCTCTCCGAGACACCCCCACCCCCACCCCCTGACCTCACACTGCCCTGTTCCTGATAAGAATCCTTTGTTTTCTTAGTGCATCTATCAATATTGATTGATACATCTTGCTTGCTCTCTCTCATACACGAACACACACACACACACACACACACACTATCTCTTCTGTTTGCCCCTCTTCTCATCTCTGCCTTTCCCGTTCAGTTGATAATGATTTATTGGCACAAGAGAGGAATGTAATGTGCACATTACCAAAGCTCGTGAAGAAGCCATAAATTATGAAATGCTGCAGCAATAGCGGCTTCAGTCGTTAATGTTTTAATAGTAAATACAGTACCCTTAGGATAAATGACTCATTTGGTCTCGTGCTCTGCTGGTGAACGAACAGGCAAGTGTTCTTTCTCTTGTTGAGAGGTGTAAACCCCGTCTTTGATGACGCAGCGAATCGTGCGTTTCGCGCGCGGGAGGCCGGCCTCGGCTGACGTTCGTCTCGGATGCCGGAGTCGGCCACTTGACGTTCATCGCGGAACTTGCGAGAACCTCCGGCTCGGGCGCGACGGCACGCACGCACGCGATCCCGTGCATCGGGAAACGAGAGAGAGAGAGAGAGAGAGAGAGAGAGAGAGAGGGAAGAGAGAGAGGGAGAGCTGTTCCAACACAAAGGACGGACACATCATATCCGCCTCTGTGTGATGCGCATTTAAAGAAAAAAGAAAAGGAAAAAAAAACAGAGCCCATATAGCGCAAAAGTGGGAAAGTGAGAGAGAGAGAGAGAGAGAGAGAGAGATGGAACAAAAAAAATGGGAGAGGGAGGGAGGTGCTTTTTGACAAGGCATTGATTGTCTCATTCAGAGTGCCCCCCCCCCCATCCCTCGCTCGCTCAGCCGTTCCTCGTGGCGGGTGATTACAGAGACGTTTCCCGCTCGCAGGGGCCTCGCTCACTGCGCTGTTTTATTAATGTGTACCAGGGAGCACGGGCTGTCAATCTCTCCCTCTCCCTCTCTCTCTCTCTCCTCTTCTCCCCTCTCTCTTTCCTCCTCTCTCCCTCTCTCTCCTCTCCTCTCTCCCTCTCTCCTCTCTCTCCTCATCTCCTCTCCTCTCCCCTCTCTCTGTCACTCTCCTCTCCACTCCCCCTCCCTCTCCCTCTCCCTCTCTCTCTTTCTCCCTGCCTTTCTAACTTTCACTGTGCCTCTGTCTCTCTCCCTCTCTCTTCTCTCCTCCTCTCTCTGTCACTGTCTTCCTCTCCCTCTCTTTTTGTCTCTCTCTTCCTCTCTCCCACTCTCTCCTCTCTTCATCTCTTTGTCATTATCTTTCTCTGACTCTCTCTCTCTCTCTCTCTCTCTCCCCCCACTCTCTTCTCTCCTCCTCTCCCTGTCACTGTCTACCTCTACTTCTCTCCTGTCTTTTTCCCTGCCTTTCTAACTTTCACTGTGCCTCTCTGTCTCTTTCTCTCTCTCCCTCCCACTCTCTCCTCTCTTCCTCTCTCTGTCACTGTCTTCCTCTAACTTGCACTCTCGATCTCTCTGTCTCTCTTTCAGATCCAAATTCACGTTCACACATAGGCATGGTATTGCCAAATCAGTCTTCTAAATAAAATGCAAATCAACAGTCACAAATATCAGCTATATAACAGATATTCATGCTTATTTTTATTTGTATTGTTGTTTCCCTCTCTCTCTCGCTGCCTCCCTCCTCTGTCTCTTTCATTTGCTCCATCTCTCATTCTGTCAGTCTCTCTGTCTTTCCCTCTCTGTCATTCTGTCAGTTTCTTCCGCATCAATCTCTGCTTTCTTGTGGCAGTCCCCCCTTCCATTGGTTGTCCATCCATCCACCCTACCTTATTTCTCAAGCATTCCTGTTTTTTCTGTGACATACACACACACACACACATACACACCCAAAAACAAGCACAGACATGCGCACTCACACACACACACACACAGGTTCATATTTACACACAGGCACTCTATTCTCCTCTGGTCACCTCTTTAAATATTATTTCATTTTTAGTGCATGTTTTCGTGTGCAATAAACAATATTTTAGATATTTACAGATGTTTCTGACAACGTATCGACTTTACGTGACCAGTATCAGGTATTCAAAATATGTTTCTTGGCCCAACCAAGTATTAATCTTTTCTTCAAATGAGGCAGGTCACAGTCAATATTAATGTTTTATCAAGAGCTTAGTCCCATCTGCGATATAGCTCAGGAGGTAAGACCGATTGTCTGGCAGTCGGAGGGTTGCCGGTTCAAACCCCGCCCTGGGCATGTCGAAGTGTCCTTGAGCAGACACACTAACCCCTAACCTCTAAGCTGCTCACAGGTGAAAGAGGCATCAATTGTAAAGCGCTTTGGATAAAAGCGCTATATAAATGCAGTCCATTTACCATTTACCATCTGAAAACTTAATGGTCAACACCAATCAAAGGAACTTTCATTACCAGCACATCTCTGACCGTCCTGTGCCCCTATGCTGCCCCTGCTGGTCAGGAGGTGTTAAGGCATGGTCAGGGATTGCGGTGCAGTCTGAGGTGGTGGTTGCTCTGGGTTGTGCTTGGGAAGCGAGGCTGTTTCATTCCTGCGTTTCATCATTTATTTATTCTCATCTGCCACAGCCTGCTCACAGAGCCTGAAAAAAGCATGGATACTCCCAGCTCTGTCAAAACAAAACAATACTACAGTCAACCCCCCCTCCCCCCCACCTCCCTCGACCCGCCCCGCCGCCCCCCCACAAAGGAAATAAGAATGAGAGTGATGTGGATGATAATGGCAATGACTTATAGAAAGTTTTTTTTTTTTTTAAACCGTACAGTCAGAGAGCTGATGGGTCTGTGCCCATGAGTGAGTCTATACCCAGGAGCGGGTCAGTGCCCACGGGTAGGTCTGTGCCCAGGAGCGGGTCTGTACCCATGAGTGGGTCAGTGCCCAGGAGCGGGTCTGTTCTCAGGAGTGGGTCAGTGCCCATGAGCGGGTCAGTGCTGAAGCCGCTGCCGGTACCATGCTGTGCTAGCTCTCACCACGGCTGGGCCCATTGCCTCTGTGATGTGCACTGCGGTCGGTCTGTGGTCTGTCTGTGGTTCTGTCTCTCTCTCTCTCTCTTTCTCTCCTCATCCACTCTTTCTGAGGGTTTTGTCATGTGACACTGTTGCCTGGTGACTGATTTTATTTTATTTTTTTTTTTTTTTGCGCAAGCTCGTAAATGAAATAGTAAACGGGTAACGGTCCTGAAAGTTGTGAGAAATGGCGCCGGGGGGGCGCAAGTTTCCGCGGCAGGGAGCATACCGCCCGATCTATAATGGCGATCGATAACCGTTGATAACTCTGCTGAAAACCGTTGACTGCTCGAGCTGGCCCGGCTGGTGGCACAGGCGAGTTTAGCGCTGATGATGGGGTCACATAGCAAAGTACAGCCGCAGCCGGTGGTGGTAGTAGGCCTATACTCGCTCTTTAGAGAGAAATCCATGACACTTTTTTCGTCTTGAACGGTGAGTAATGTTGACAGGCTCGTGGCACGCGGGAATTAACTGCTTGCCTGCCCATAGGCTATTAAAACTGAGTGAGTGCCCCTTGATAAAATGGTTTATGGTAAAATGTAGATGACAATAGATGTGTATGTGTATACACTCGCACACATCGCACAAACGAGGGGTCTTTTCAGCACTTAATTTAAAGAAGAACGCGAAAGTAATTGTGCCGCTCATTTGATTCAAACAGGTTGAAGTTAACCGCTGAATTCACATGTGTAGCGTGACTGACAGTGAAAGTAGGACAAAGGGAGCGCAGCGCAATTGGAACTTCACTGCCCACAATCCCTACGGACGTCAGCTTCCTTCTCCATCACCCCGCAGCCAGTCATTGGCCTCGTGAGCCAGGATTGGTGCTCTTTCTTTGTGATGTCACGACCCAACGTGGGGACATTGTACTGTTTATTGGCCGTGGTCTCAGATCAATCTGACCAATCACAGAGCGTCGGGAGAACCTCGTTGAGCAAAGCCCAGTTTTAAGGTGGCTCCGCGTGCTATTGTTCAAACACTGGCATGAAACGCTTTATCTTGGGGTTTACTTATGCAAAGCTTGTGTGAATGCCTGTCTTTCCTTCCACACAATCCATATTGTCATGAACGCGTCTCTTATTCCAGAAAACTGTGCAGCTATCTGAAGCTGTTTTTTGTTTGAATGTTTATATACGTAGCCTAAATACCTGTGGTTGGGCCGCGTCCAGTTTTGTTTGCGTGCGTGTTTTTGTTGAGAAGGCCAAAAACAAAGCAATTAGCTCCTGTTCATGAAGTATTTTAAGCAGGTTAACCTGGTGCTCTTCGTGAGTTCGCTACCGTAGCTGTATGCTGCATCAACGCTATTCTGAGGAGAAACAGACAGTATGTGTGCAGTTGTTCAGTTACACGGTGGTTTGCGGGCTACGCTTCAGTTGAGGAAGGGATATAGTTTGTTCGCATGATCCTAGGCCATCTATCTTCAGCTTTTGCACAGGCAGGTTTGTTTGATGTCTGTGGTGCCGAATCTAGACAGGTGCTGCCCAATATCTTCTTACAATCCTGTGGTTGATGTTAAACTGCTTCCATTCCACCAGCTTTTAGTTAAACCCCTACATGTTTTTGGGGGGCGTCGGGATTATTTCTCTGATGTGTTAGCCAATCTTAGCCGAAAGATTATGGTACTTAAAAATGGGGTGTGGCTATAAAGACATGGTAATTTATTCATGAGCCTGTACTACACAGCAGTAATTAACAAATGTAGTAATTAACAACACACAGTCCAAAGTTGGTCATCACTGATAAATTTCAGTAGATGGCGATATTTTCAATGAGGCCCGGTGGCCAGACTGAGGAAAAACAGTACAAATTCACAATACACATTGTTAAAAAACATATTTAAAAATAGCGAACGACTGTCACTATGCGTGGTTTCTGTCAATCTGGACGCCCTGGGCTCCTCCTTAATATCTTTTTTTATTATTCATTCTTTTCAGACTTTAAATAATGTTGTTTTTTTTTAAAAGGAAGTATCAATGACTTCGCCCTAATAAGCATGCAAATCTTCGCCATGTGCATGTACTACAGTCTTGACTGCGGGGCGAAACGCTGTACGTAGCTGCGTGGAAAGCGTTCTAATTGCTGACCTCCGCGGTGTGCGCGTGCCTCTCCAAGGGCGGGGGATGTCGAACACCGAACGCGAGCAGCGGGACCTGTAGCCAGCTGCGCTGTTTAGAAGGTAAGAGACAAAAAAAAAGGAGTCCAACATGGCAACCCAGCTGGGTGCCTGGCTGTGAAATTACTACCCTACACTTCCCTGTGTGTCTGATCTTAGACACTGTGCAAACACCGGAGAGAGAGAGAGAGAGAGAGAGAGAGAGAGAGAGAAAGGGATAGGGAGAGAGAGGGAGAGGGAGGGGGGGGGGGGATAAAGACAGAATATGATGTCAGACTCAGAGTGCACTCCAATGCGGAGTGAGTTGAGTGGGGGAGTTATTATTATTATTAGCATTTTTGTTATGTCTGCATATTTAACAATAGCTTACGGTTTTACAGTCAGCCTGGTATTATATGTCATTTGCATGTTCTGTATTTGCTGGTAATAGTACCTGAAGCACCACTGAATTGTTGAACTGAGGGAAATAGGAAAGAATAAACACACACAGATAGACACATGTACACACACCCATACGCGCACACACACCTCACTGCACACACACACACGGCACACGTACTCATGCGCGCACACACAAACGCATACACACAAGACAGATACACACACATACACAATCTCACACTTGCACGCACATACAAACACAGACACACACACACACACACTCATATATGATTGGGAAATAAATAGGAAGTGATGTAATGGCGCAGCTCTGAGATCCTGAGCTGTTTGCTCGTTATTGCAGTTAGTTTGCTGGAAACGGGGCGTGAATAATGACCTGACTAATCCTGGTAATTAGATAATGATGTTTAGTGCAGCTGTAACCGGGGGAAACTGCGTGAGAAAAGGGCTGTAAGTGGAGCAGAGAGAGGGAGCGAGAGAGAGAGAGAGAGAGAGAGAGAGAGAGAGAGAGGAACAAAGAAATAGAGAGGGGAGAGAGTGTGTGAGAGAGAGGGAGAGAGGAATGAAGAAATTGAGAGGTGCGGGAGAGAGAGGGAGAGAGGAATGAAGAAATAGAGAGGGGAGAGAATGTGTGAGAGAGATATAGAGATGTATCTAGAAAGAGAGGGAGAGAGGAATGGAGAAATAGAGAGGGGAGTGAGGGGGAGAGGGGGGACAGAGGAATGAAGAAATAGAGAAGGGAGAGAGTGTGAGACAGGGAGAGATAGAGATGTATCTACAAAGAAAGGGAGAAAGGAATAGAGAAATAGAGGAGGGAGTGAGGGAAAGAAGATATCTAGAAAGAGAGGGAGATAGTGAGAGAGAGAAGGAGAGATGAAGATGTATCAAGAAAGAGTGGGAGGTGCTGACAGGTGTGTGTGTGTGTGTGAGTGCGTGTGTGCGCGTGTGTGCACGTGTGTGCGCGTGTGCATGTGCGTGTGTGTGTGAGACTGTGTGTGTGTGTGTGTGTGTTAGAGTGTGAGTGCGTGTATGTGTGCGCGTGTGTGTGTGTGTGTGTGTGTGAGACTGTGTGTGTGTTAGAGTGTGAGTGCGTGTATGTGTGCACGTGCGTGTGTGTGTTTGTGTGTGTGAGAGAGAAGTGCGTGTGTGCGTGCGTGTGTGTTTGTGTGTGTGTGAGAGAGAGAGCTGAGTGTGTGTGTGTGCGTGTGTGTGTTTGTGTGTGTGTGAGACTGTGTGTGTGTGTTAGAGTGTGAGTGCGTGTATGTGTGCGCGTGCGTGTGTGTGTTTGTGTGTGTGAGAGAAACTGTGTGTGTGTGTTCTCATTTGGGTGTTTGTGCTGAAGTATGTTTATGCATCTGGAATCACAGGGACTTCATCAGGTTTAATGCCCAATTAGCAGCTCATTAGTTTAAATAAGTGAGCAGTGTCCAAGCATTTGGATTTTTCTCTTCAAACAAACTCACTAACTGCCAGAAGCAAGCTAATGAATGTGAGGAGACTAGTAATGGGTTCTCTGCAGGTCACATATCTCATTTTATTAATTTATTCTTCTTTAAATTAATTTTCTTCTGAAAAAGACCAATTTTTCCTAAAAGGCACCGTGGTATGTGAATGGTCTATGTCCCTGTGTTGGACTGGCAACCCCTCCAGGATGTATTCCTGCCCCTCTTTTTTTTTTTGCACTGAACCTTCTGCCGTGTAGTAGTCATAACCCCCCCCCCCACCCCCCCACCTAAAGATGATGCAGAAATGGCAGGTGCTGTTTATCAGTGGCTTCATCCGGGTTCAGTGCCGGATTAGAAGGCTCTTTATTCGAAGGGCAGTCCCAGGTCCACGGATCTGAAGACTCGAGGCACTGAGGACCCCGTCCCTCGCCTGCCTGACAGAGGCGCACCTCTCGCCCGCCTGACAGAGGGCGCACCTCTCGCCCGCCTGACAGAGAGGCGGACCTCTCGCCACGTTTGACGAAGATTCGCGGATTCGCACGCTCTCGGATTTTTCCCGCCTCGGGGCCTGTGCAGAGATGCCGGCAGCTGATTGGATGAAGACATAGCCCCCCCCCCCCCCCCCGGATGCGTGCTGAGCGGGTGAGTCTCTGTGGGGCTGAACAGGTAAATCATCCCGCTGATGGGGGGGGGGTGAAGGTGGGGGGTGGGGGCGGTAACTGGGTCTGTGGGATTGGGTCCCAGTAGGCCAGGTTCAGCAGTGCAGCCTCTCCGAAAAATACGGTAATCAGGGGCAAGGGGGAGCGGTGGAGCCTCATCTCTCTGTTCCGGCAAGAGAAATGAAGATTAAAGTGGAGGAGGGAGGGAGGGAGAGAGAGAGAGAGAGAGAGAGAGGGAGGGGGGGGAAGTGCAGAAAGGAGGAATGAAGGAATAGATCTCTCTCATGCTGCTCAGAGATTCAGGCCAGGTTTGAGCTGCCAGAATCGCTCAGTCTCATCGGAGGCGTTTTCGACCCCAGTCCCAGTCCCAGTCTGTTCACTGCCTCAGGTGGGGGGCCCCCCTACACCCCCCCCCCCCCCCAATTTAAATGATAAAATTCACAGTCTGTTAGTCTGGCGGGAGGATGAAATTTTCGGGGTGAGTGTGATAATTGCAGATTAATTTACAAACCTTGATAGGTGTGATGCTTCACTTGAGGTTGTCTAAGTTCAGTGTCGATTTTGTGTGTGCGCGCGTGTGAGTTTGTGTGTGTGTGGAAGCGTGTGTGTGTGCGGGTGTGTCTATGTGTGTGTGTGTGTGTGTGTGTGTGTGTGTGTGTGCCCATGGTGGTTAGCACTCACTAGGCTAAGATGTGTCTGCTCAGAGAAGTTTGGGGTGGGGGTGGTGGTGATGGGGTGGGGGCCTTGGAGAGTTTATTCTGCCTGTCATTTCAAACCCCCTCCATCCCCTGTGCCGGAGGGTGTTATTCAGAGTAGGGGTGGTAAAGAGATCGGGGCAGGGTGGGGTGGTGGGGGGGGGGGGGGGGTGAGGCAGGAGGGGGTCCTGGAGCAGTGTAGAAAGCTTGCCCGTGGGTCACTGGCTGTTCTGTACTCTGTAAATATTCCGGCTCACCCACCATCGCTCAGAGGAAGCCTGGTCTTTACAGCGGAGAGCGGAGGTGAGTCACAACGACCAACAGGCTCTTCAACACGTCAGAGTCTCTGTGAGCCTGTGTCAGATACAGAGTTCTTTGCAAGAGTGGAGAGTGTACGAGTCACAGTTACTGAGCAGCACAGCACGTCTGAGTCACAGTTACTGAGCAGCACAGCACGTCTGAGTCACAGTTACTGAGCAGCACAGCATGCCTGAGTCACAGTTACTGAGCAGCACAGTGTGTCTGAGTCACAGTTACTGAGCAGCACAGTGTATCTGAGTCACAGTGACTGAGCAGCACAGCATGTCTGAGTCACAGTTACTGAGCAGCACAGCACGTCTGAGTCACAGTTACTGAGCAGCACAGTGAGTCTGAGTCACAGTTAATGAGCAGCACAGCATGTCTGAGTCACAGTTACTGAGCAGCACAGCGTGTCTGAGTCACAGTTACTGAGCAGCACAGCAGGTCTGAGTCACAGTTACTGAGCAGCACAGCACGTCTGGGTCACAGTTACTGAGCAGCACAGCACGTCTGAGTCACAGTTACTGAGCAGCACAGCACGTCTGGGTCACAGTTACTGAGCAGCACAGCACGTCTGAGTCACAGTTACTGAGCAGCACAGTGTGTCTGAGTCACAGTTACTGAGCAGCACAGCATGTCTGAGTCACAGTTACTGAGCAGCACAGTGTATCTGAGTCACAGTGACTGAGCAGCACAGCATGTCTGAGTCACAGTTACTGAGTAGCACAGCATTCCTGAGTCACAGTTACTGAGCAGCACAGCATGTCTGAGTCACAGTTACCGTTGAGGTGCATGTGTGCTGGACTGATTTGGGACAGAAAGCTTGTGAATATTTGGGGGTGCCTTACTGTCCCTCACAGCTGGTCATCTCTGAAACCCTGAATCCGTCCATCAATCTGCTCAGACACACATCAGGGGTCAGCCACGTGTGTGTGTGTGTGTGTATGTGTGTGTGTGTGAGAGAGAGAGAGAGTGTGTGTGAGTGTGTGCCTGAATGAATATTTGGCTTCAGATCTGACTTTGATTTTATTTTATGCCAGAAAATAGCAGACAACATTCTATCTGCACTTTGTGTGTGCGTGTTGTACTACTGGACTTGTACTGCTATCTTTGTGAGAACCAAATGTCCTCACAAGGATAGAAAGATGAGGAAAATTACGGAAAGTGAGGACATTTTGCTGGTCCTCACTTTTCAAGAGGCTGTTTTAGGGTTAGGACTTAGGGTTAGGGTTAGGGTTAGAATTAGGTTAAGGTTAAGATTAGGTTAGGCATGTAGTGGTTAGGGTTAGAGGTTACGGAATGAATGTAGTCAATGGAAATCAGTCGGAAGTCCTCACAAGTATAGCAGCCCAATGCTGTGTGTGTGTGTGTGTGTGTGTGTGTGTGTGCTTGTGTGTATAGAAAAAAATAACTTTCTGGCTTCCAATGTCTGGCTGGGTTTTCAGTAAATTAAAACTCAATAGATTTTAGGGACTATTTAAACACAAGCAGACTGCCACTTACTGGTCGTCCTGCGGCTGATTCTTGGCGTTGCTGTGTGCAACAATTTTCAGCTGCCAATCTGCGCTGTCAAACCCGGTAATGGCAGCCTTTGGGTCAGTGGAGAAACCACAGCAGAACCTTGCCAGGGGGAAGTTGTGGTTGGGTGTTTGTTGTGACTGCTTTTACTGGATGAGGTCCCAGAGTTGTTGTTCTAAGGTATGAGTATGACTTGAGAGCTTGGCCAATGATGTCACAATGTCAGAGAGCGTGGCTTGAAAGAGAGAACTCAGCTGATGATGTCACAATACCAGAGAGTATTGCTTGAGACTGAGCTCTGCTGATGATGTCACAATGCCAGAGAGTATGGCTTGAGAGAGAGAGAGCTCAGCTGATGATGTCACAATGCCAGAGAGTATTGCTTGAGACTGAGCTCTGCTGATGATGTCACAATGCCAGAGAGTATGGCTTTTGAGAGAGAGAGCTCAGCTGATGCCTCTGAGTATAGTTTCAGGGGCAATCGCTGTTGACATCATAATGCGTCTGAGGATTAGGCCTGTTCAGTGCTTTGATAACAGAGTTTGTTTACGCAGTCGGCAATGTTTGAGTTGCTGGGACTTATTCCAGCTGCGATCAACCCCAGTGCCTCAGTGATCACTTGTAGCAGCCTGTGTGTGTGCAGCTGGATCGTTGTGATTCCACCGGATGTGATTGTGATTATGTCTGTGTCCAGCTCTCCCTCCAGACAGGTCCATGTTCCTGCATGAGATCTTCCCCTTGTAATTAGCGACGAGCTAGTTTACATCCTGACAGACGGGAAAGGGTGTAATGATTGGTGGTTTGTTACGTGCTGTGATTAACTCGTGTGGATTATACTTTGCCGCCCCCACTCCCCCCCCTACCCCGCAACAGGTATGGTGTCCCTCTGTCTGTCCTCCTGCCCCACCCCCTTCAAATAATTTAGATTCCTTCTCAGGTTCAGGACGTCCTCTTCCTGTCTGACGGTTGCATTGTCCTCTCTTTGTGCCCATATGCACGTGCCTGAAGTTTCATGCAGTATTGTGGGCTGCATTGCATCGTGGTCAATGGAGTCTTCTATATCTCTCCCACTATCCCCATGTGATCTTTCTCAGGTCTGTACCAGCATCCAGGGTAGGAGTCCTATGAGTGGCTTGTGGGTACAGGTGATGCCACAGCTGTATCCTTGGCAACTAAATTGTACTTATTTATTTATTTATTTATTTATTTATTTATTTATTTATTTAGGGTCCCCATTAGCAATACACAGTGTGCACTTGCTGATTGATTTAGGGGACACGGGCACGACTGTTCCACACGTCTAAGTAACCCTGCACCTGACCCTTTCTGCCCAGCAGCTGGTGCACTCACTGGACTAATCGAAAAAAGGAGGCGGTGGAGGCAGAGGGGCAACTGAGGAACGTTCAATTTGCACTTGAAGGCTTTTCAGCAGCTGCCCCTAGTTTGACGGTGCAGGCTGAATTAGGGTTTTGGGGAGGGGGGGGGGGGGGGTGAGTTTCCTTTGATTCCTTTGTTACCACAGGCAGGCCACACTACAGTTAGACCTGATACCACAGGTAGGCCCAGCACAGGTGCACTCACAGGTGTGTGTGTGAGAGCTCTCGGTGTTCCTGCAGCCTGAAGCTGGTCTGTGAGAAGCTGGCCAATGAGAAGGCAGAGATGCGGAGGAGGCACTACATCACGGTGAGCGACTTCACCGAAATGTTGGCGCACTTGAGATGCACCTCCCCTGGCACTCCTGGGTCCCTGGTGCTCACGTTTTATTTTACTTTGTTCACCTCCATTTTCTGTTTTTTGTATGGTTCTGCTGGTGTGTGTCTCTGAGTGTGTGGGCTTCACCTGTTTCTGTACCCCAAATCTATCCTGTGCATATGGAAGTTGGGGGGGGGGGGGGGGGGGGGGGGGGGGGGGGGGGGGGGGGGGGGGGTGATGGGGGGGTTTGGCATTGTGCCAGCTGGCTCACAGAGAGAGAGGGGGGAGAGAGAGAGAGAGTGAGTGGAGTGGAGGGATAAATTTAAAAGGGTGAAATTGAAGAAGGGAGAAAAAATAAATCCCCGCTTTTATTGAATCTTGCTGTGCCTCTGACCACAATGGCTGTGCGAATAGCCTGTGGCGCATGGCTCATTTCCACGGTGTGTGTGTGCGTGCGTGTGTGTGTGTGTGTGTGTGTGTGTGTGTGTGTGTGTGTGCACGCGCGTGTGTATGTGTGTGTGTGAGAGAGTGAGTGTCTGTGTGTGTGTGTGTGTGTGCATGCGTGCGTGTGTGTGAGAGAGAGAGTGCGTGTGTGTGTGTGTGTGTGCCTGTGTGAGAGAGTGTGTGTGTGTGTGTGTGAGAGTGAGTGTCTGTGTGTGTGTGTGTGCATGCGTGCGTGTGTGTGAGAGAGAGAGTGTGTGTGTGTGTGTGTGTGTGTGTGTATGTGTGTGTGTGAGAGAGTGAGTGTCTGTGTGTGCGTGTGTGCATGCGTGCGTGTGTGAGAGAGAGTGTGCGTGTGTGTGTGTGTGTGAGAGAGAGAGTGTGTGTGTGTGTGTGTGTGTGTGTGAGAGAGAGAGTGTGTGTGTGTGTGTGTGTATGTGAGAGAGAGTGTGTGTGTGTAGAGCGTGTGCACTGCATGTTCATAAGCCTGCACGCACTGTCAGTCACCACCATCTTCCTTTGTCACCGTGGATACAGGGCTCATGTCCCGGACTTCCTTGCTCTTGTGATGGATGATGTCATCTTTGAGACTCTCCTTCCAGGCAGATGTGAGTCTGAAATGACGAGCATATCACAGACGTGTGTGTGTGTGTGTGTTTATCAACTGTCTGTGTATGTGCTCTTTGTGTGTGTGTGTGTTTGTGTGTTTACCAACTGTCTGTGTATGTGCTCTGTGTGTGTGTGTGTGTGTGTGTGTGTTTGTGTGTTTACCAACTGTCTGTGTATGTGCTCTGTGTGTGTGTGTGTGTGTGTGTACGCACTGTGTGTGTATGTGCTGTGTATGTGCGTGTGTGCATGCGTGCGTGTGTATGTGTGTGTGTGTGTCCCACAGGACAGCGATGGAGGCAAAAGTGAGGACACCCTGGAGGTGGGCGTGTCCAGTGAGGTGAACTGAAACAAAATCGAGCCAGACCCCGCAGGTCAGCTTTACATTTAAGGCCCGATACAATCTAAGCACAAAGAGGGGCTGCTCTTCAGTTTCCCACAATAAATTGATAGAGAAAAGTCAGTGCTGCTTGACTTACATTTGGCTAATGAAATTAAGGATAAAATGCTTTGAAATACGGGAGAAATGGTCCCATAATCACACACACGCACACACACGTACAGTAATGACCCGGCGTGCCTATCTCAACGAGCCCAAAAATGCCAGAAGCCCCCGGAGGCAGCTTCAGATCCTGATTAATCCGTTTTGGGCTGGAACAGATCCCTTCAGCTTCGATTTCCGTCCCACTGAATTACGCGCTCTGTGCCTCTCGCAAATTAGTCTGTGAGATACCCTCGTCCCTGAGAGGCAATACTTCAGAATCATGTCGGGGGGGGGGGGGGGGGGCGGGGGAGCGGGGGGGGGGGGGGGTCGACCGTTCATTCTGTTCTGTCGCAGTGCTGTCTGTGAACGCACTGGTGTTACCATGACTGTATAAACTCATATTGAAATGACTTTCATTTCCCTTTTTTTTTCCACACATTTTGTGTCTTAAAATAATCATTTAATTTCTGGATCTTTAAAATCTGATCTGAAATCATCACTTTTGAGCTTAATGTTATTGGCAACACAAGCAAAACTAGACACGCGCTGTATGGAATGTGGTACTCAAAGGTGTGTATGATCCCCCCCCCCCCAAGTTTTAAATGGTATCAACCTTTTATTCTACCTGAAAATCCCATTGAGGTGTAGATGGCTAAAGGGGAAGTGTTCAAAAATAAATACCCTAATTATAGTATTACAGATATCAATGATGCACAATGAAAACAAACAAAAAAATAGCAAGAGTTTTAAAAACAAATGTGCATTTCTTTCCTAATTTCTGGACTTAATTTAATTCAAATTTTTTGGCCTCAGTACAAGAGGTTAATACATTAAAACATGAGGTTAATACATTAATACATTAAACCATAATACATTAAAACTGAAGGCGTTGAATAAATTAAAAAAACCCTCTCTTTCTAAAATAAAACAGATGAGTTAAACTTGTCAGGTGCTGACAGCCTTGAACTTTGAAATTCTCTAACTGGACGTAGACTCCGTCAAGAACAGAACATTTTTTAAAAATAAATGCCTGTAATTTGCTAATTAATATTTCGCCCGCGGTGCCGTGTGAGTCGCGCTCTCACCTGAGAGCCGCGGGGGCGTCGAGCTGCGAGTCTAAATTCACATTTTAATCCGCAGAGTAATTTTTGTAATTAACAGCTCGCTCGCCTCGGGCAGGCGGCGGCGAAACGTCACTGTCTGCGACGCCGTTTCCACACCGCCGCCGGTGAAAAGGCCTCTGTTTACGCGAGTCAGTCGGTTTCAGTCTTCTTCGGTGCTGATGTGCAGTGTCACCGCCCCCCATTGGTGGTGGTCGCTGTTAGTGTTAGTGTTAATTCTTAGAGTCAGTGCCTCAGTGTTAGTGTTGATCCTTAGAGTCAGCACTACGTGTGTTTGTAAATGTTCATATACTGGTGTTATACTGGTCTGTACTGGGGATATACTGGTGTTATGTAAAGTCTACTCTGGGGATATATGCTAGACTGTACTGGGAATATACAGGGGCAATACTTTGTCTGTACTGGGTCTGTCTCTGATAGATTGGCTTGCACTCATAGCGTTACACCATACTGTGCTGTAGCTGCTTGGCTGATAGTGAAGATGCTTGTTGTGTCGCTGCTCATCCTCAGATGTTTTTGTTTTGCCCCTCTCCTCCACTCATCCTCTAATTGCTACTCCCTCCTTCTCTCCCTCCTTCCAGATCTTCTCTCTGGGGTACTGTCCCACAGGGGAGTGGCTGGCCGTGGGGATGGAGAGCAGCAACGTGGAGGTGCTGCACGTCTCCAAACCCGACAAGTGCCAGCTGCACCTCCACGAGAGCTGCGTGCTCTCCCTCAAGTTCGCCTACTGCGGTGAGCCCAGCTCATCCAAGCTTTCACCCATCTGCTGCCTGCTAGACATCTGGGCCAATCAATTTACATATGCAAATGAGCACTGGCCAAATGGAGCCAGTCAGATTGCATATGCAAATGTGCTCTGTCCAATTAGGGCTAATCAGGTTGCCTATGAATATATCCACTGGCCAAATAGAGCCAGTCAGATTGCATATTAAAATGTGCACTATTCAAGTACAGCCAGTATTCAAGATGACCACTGAAAATCTTCTCTACTCCAAGCCAATCAGATTGCCCATGAAATGTATACAATATAAAAACAGCCAATCAGATTGCATAAAAACATGCATCATATAAATACAGCCAGTCAGAATGTATTTTCAAGTGTTCACAATCCAATTAAACTGCACATGCAAATGTGCGCGGTTGCAATATCCTGGGGCAGCAGATCAGATTTATTTGTTCAGGACATTAAAAGTTTTTTGCCATGAATGATATGATAAAATTATTACTGTGAATAAATTACAGACATATTAACAACCAAAGGCTTAAAATGTTCTGCGGAGTTCACCTTGCAGATATGGGTTTAGATATTTAATAACCTGGTATAGGTGCTTTTTTTATCCTCTGGAATGGATTATACAGAGTAAGGACTTTTTGTTTTTAATGAGAAAGCCATCCCAAAAGTAGACGTTTAAACTACTATAAAATAAACTAACTTTATTTTCACTGCCACACTAGATGAAAATGAATGAAGAGTTTTCATCATCTATCAGATTTAGTATGTCAAAAAACATTGACATTTATGAGTCAGAAAAATGCAGTGAAAATAACTTTTTATATTGTTATTACTCATTGCAGTTTACTTAAATGACCTCAAACATATTATTTTGCATTTGTATTATTGTATTAATGATATTTACCTTGTTTTCCATCAATTTTAAATTTGTTTTCTGATGTTTTCAAAGGTACCAATGGCTTCAATTAGGGTTTAGGGCTCAAACTAGGGTTCAGCTAGGGTTAGGGTTAGGGTTAGGGTTAGGAAAACGGTAAGTCTGAGGGTCGAGGCAAGTTTACAGTTGTGTTTAGCAGCTTGAAGTCATGATAGGACATGGGTTTGTCAGTGATTTTGAAAGAACCAAATAATTTCTGTATTAGCATGTGTGCCTATGACCACAGAAAATGTGTAATAAATGCATATTTTTTAGGTGAAACATTTTTGGTATTTAAATGACCTTGTACATATTATTTTGCATTTGTATTATAATATTCATGATATTTACCTTGTTTTCCATCAATTTTAAATGGTTTTTCTGATGTTTTCAAAGGTACCAATGGCTTCAATTAGGGTTTGGGCTCAAACTAGGGTTCAGCTAGGGTTAGGGTTAGGGTTAGGGTTAGGAAAACGGTAAGTCTGAGGGTTAAGGCAAGTTTACGGTTGTGTTTAGAAGCTTGAAGAAAGGTTAGGACATGGGTTTGGTAATGATTTTGAATGAATAAAAATTTTCTCTAATAGCATGTGTATCTATGAGCAGACAAAAATGTCTTATAAATGCATGTTTTTTTAGGGAGAACATTTTTGTTATTTAAATGACCTCATACATATTATTTTGCATTTGTATTATAGTATTCATGATATTTACCTTGTTTTCTATCAATTTTAAATGGGTTTTCTGATGTTTTCAAAGGTACCAATGGCTTCAATTAGGGTTTAGGGCTCAAACTAGGGTTCAGCTAGGGTTAGGGTTAGGGTTAGGGTTAGGAAAACGGTAAGTCTGAGAGTTAAGGCAAGTTTACGGTTGTGTTTAGCAGCTTGAAGAAAGGTTAGGACATGGGTTTGGTAATGATTTTGAATGAATAAAAAATTTTCTCTAGTAGCATGTGTACCTATGACCATACAAAATGTCTAATAAATGCATGTTTTTTTAGGGAGAACATTTTTGTTATTTAAATGACCTCATACATATTATTTTGAATTTGTATTATAGTATTCATGATATTTACCTTGTTTTCCATCAATTTTAAATGGGTTTTCTGATGTTTTCAAAGGTACCAATGGCTTCAATTAGGGTTTAGGGCTCAAACTAGGGTTCAGCTAGGGTTAGGGTTAGGGTTAGGGTTAGGAAAACGGTAAGTCTGAGGGTTAAGTCAAGTTTACCGTTGTGTTTAGCAGCTTGAAGAAAGGTTAGGACATGGGTTTGGTAATGATTTTGAATGAATAAAAAATTTCTCTACTAGCATGTGTACTATGACCACAGAACAATGTGTAATAAATGCATATTTTTTAGGTGAAACATTTTTGTTATTTAAATGACCTTGTACATATTATTTTGCATTTGTATTATAATATTCATGATATTTACCTTGTTTTCCATCAATTTTAAATGGTTTTTCTGATGTTTTCAAAGGTACCAATGGCTTCAATTAGGGTTTAGGGCTCAAACTAGGGTTCAGCTAGGGTTAGGGTTAGGGTTAGGGTTAGGAAAACGGTAAGTCTGAGGGTTAAGGCAAGTTTACGGTTGTGTTTAGCAGCTTGAAGAAAGGTTAGGACATGGGTTTGGTAATGATTTTGAATGAATAAAAATTTTCTCTAATAGCATGTGTATCTATGAGCAGACAAAAATGTCTTATAAATGCATGTTTTTTTAGGGAGAACATTTTTGTTATTTAAATGACCTCATACATATTATTTTGCATTTGTATTATAGTATTCATGATATTTATCTTTTCTATCAATTTTAAATGGGTTTTCTGATGTTTTCAAAGGTACCAATGGCTTCAATTAGGGTTTAGGGCTCAAACTAGGGTTCAGCTAGGGTTAGGGTTAGGGTTAGGGTTAGGAAAACGGTAAGTCTGAGGGTTAAGTCAAGTTTACGGTTGTGTTTAGCAGCTTGAAGAAAGGTTAGGACATGGGTTTGGTAATGATTTTGAATGAATAAAAAAATTTCTCTACTAGCATGTCTACCTATGACCACAGAGCATGTGTAATAAATGCATATTTTTTAAGTGAAACATTTTTGTTATTTAAATGACCTTGTACATATTATTTTGCATTTGTATTGTAATATTCATGATATTTACCTTGTTTTCCATCAATTTTAAATGGTTTTTCTGATGTTTTCAAAGGTACCAATGGCTTCAATTAGGGTTTAGGGCTCAAACTAGGGTTCAGCTAGGGTTAGGGTTAGGGTTAGGGTTAGGAAAACGGTAAGTCTGAGGGTTAAGGCAAGTTTACGGTTGTGTTTAGCAGCTTGATGAAAGGTTAGGACATGGGTTTGGTAATGATTTTGAATGAATAAAAAAATTTCTCTAGTAGCATGTGTATCTATGACCATACAAAATGTCTAATAAATGCATGTTTTTTTAGGGAGAACATTTTTGTTATTTAAATGACCTCATACATATTATTTTGCATTTGTATTATAGTATTCATGATATTTACCTTGTTTTCCATCAATTTTAAATGGGTTTTCTGATGTTTTCAAAGGTACCAATGGCTTCAATTAGGGTTTAGGGCTCAAACTAGGGTTCAGCTAGGGTTAGGGTTAGGGTTAGGGTTAGGAAAACGGTAAGTCTGAGGGTTAAGTAAAGTTTACGGTTGTGTTTAGCAGCTTGAAGAAAGGTTAGGACATGGGTTTGGTAATGATTTTGAATGAATAAAATTTTTTCTCTACTAGCATGTGTACCTATGACCACAGAACATGTGTAATAAATGCATATTTTTTAGGTGAAACATTTTTGTTATTTAAATGACCTTGTACATATTATTTTGCATATGTATTATAATATTCATGATATTTACCTTGTTTTCCATCAATTTTAAATGGTTTTTCTGATGTTTTCAAAGGTACCAATGGCTTCAATTAGGGTTTGGGCTCAAACTAGGGTTCAGCTAGGGTTAGGGTTAAGGTTAGGAAAACGGTAAGTCTGAGGGTTAAGGCAAGTTTACGGTTGTGTTTAGCAGCTTGAAGAAAGGTTAGGACATTGGTTTGGTAATGATTTTGAATGAATAAAAAAATTTCTCTTGTAGCATGTGTATCTATGACCATACAAAATGTCTAATAAATGCATGTTTTTTTAGGGAGAACATTTTTGTTATTTAAATGACCTCATACATATTATTTTGCATTTGTATTATAGTATTCATGATATTTACCTTGTTTTCCATCAATTTTAAATGGGTTTTCTGATGTTTTCAAAGGTACCAATGGCTTCAATTAGGGTTTAGGGCTCAAACTAGGGTTCAGCTAGGGTTAGGGTTAGGGTTAGGGTTAGGAAAACGGTAAGTCTGAGGGTTAAGGCAAGTTTACGGTTGTGTTTAGCAGCTTGATGAAAGGTTAGGACATGGGTTTGGTAATGATTTTGAATGAATAAAAAAATTTCTCTACTAGCATGTGTACCTATGACCACAGAGCATGTGTAATAAATGCATATTTTTTAGGTGAAACATTTTTGTTTTTTAAATGACCTTGTACATATTATTTTGCATTTGTATTATAATATTCATGATATTTACCTTGTTTTCCATCAATTTTAAATGGTTTTTCTGATGTTTTCAAAGGTACCAATGGCTTCAATTAGGGTTTGGGCTCAAACTAGGGTTCAGCTAGGGTTAGGGTTAGGGTTAGGGTTAGGAAAACGGTAAGTCTGAGGGTTAAGGCAAGTTTACGGTTGTGTTTAGCAGCTTGAAGAAAGGTTAGGACATTGGTTTGGTAATGATTTTGAATGAATAAAAAAATTTCTCTTGTAGCATGTGTATCTATGACCATACAAAATGTCTAATAAATGCATGTTTTTTTAGGGAGAACATTTTTGTTATTTAAATGACCTCATACATATTATTTTGCATTTGTATTATAGTATTCATGATATTTACCTTGTTTTCCATCAATTTTAAATGGGTTTTCTGATGTTTTCAAAGGTACCAATGGCTTCAATTAGGGTTTAGGGCTCAAACTAGGGTTCAGCTAGGGTTAGGGTTAGGGTTAGGGTTAGGAAAACGGTAAGTCTGAGGGTTAAGGCAAGTTTACGGTTGTGCTTAGCAGCTTGATGAAAGGTTAGGACATGGGTTTGGTAATGATTTTGAATGAATAAAAATTTTTCTCTAATAGCATGTGTATCTATCAGCATACAAAATGTCTTATAAATGCATGTTTTTTTAGGGAGAACATTTTTGTTATTTAAATGACCTCATACATATTATTTTGCATTTGTATTATAGTATTCATGATATTTACCTTGTTTTCTATCAATTTTAAATGGTTTTTCTGATGTTTTCAAAGGTACCAATGGCTTCAATTAGGGTTTAGGGCTCAAACTAGGGTTCAGCTACTGTTAGGGTTAGGGTTAGGGTTAGGAAAACGGTAAGTCTGAGGGTTAAGTAAAGTTTACGGTTGTGTTTAGCAGCTTGAAGAAAGGTTAGGACATGGGTTTGGTAATGATTTTGAATGAATAAAAAAATTTCTCTACTAGCATGTGTACCTATGACCACAGAGCATGTGTAATAAATGCATATTTTTTAGGTGAAACATTTTTGTTATTTAAATGACCTTGTACATATTATTTTGCATTTGTATTATAATATTCATGATATTTACCTTGTTTTCCATCAATTTTAAATGGTTTTTCTGATGTTTTCAAAGGTACCAATGGCTTCAATTAGGGTTTGGGCTCAAACTAGGGTTCAGCTAGGGTTAGGGTTAGGGTTAGGGTTAGGAAAACGGTAAGTCTGAGGGTTAAGGCAAGTTTACGGTTGTGTTTAGCAGCTTGAAGAAAGGTTAGGACATTGGTTTGGTAATGATTTTGAATGAATAAAAAAATTTCTCTTGTAGCATGTATATCTATGACCATACAAAATGTCTAATAAATGCATGTGTTTTTAGGGAGAACATTTTTGTTATTTAAATGACCTCATACATATTATTTTGCATTTGTATTATAGTATTCATGATATTTACCTTGTTTTCTATCAATTTTAAATGGGTTTTCTGATGTTTTCAAAGGTACCAATGGCTTCAATTAGGGTTTAGGGCTCAAACTAGGGTTCAGCTAGGGTTAGGGTTAGGGTTAGGGTTAGGAAAACGGTAAGTCTGAGGGTTAAGTCAAGTTTACGGTTGTGTTTAGCAGCTTGAAGAAAGGTTAGGACATGGGTTTGGTAATGATTTTGAATGAATAAAAAAATTTCTCTACTAGCATGTGTACCTATGACCACAGAGCATGTGTAATAAATGCATATTTTTTTTAAGGAAACATTTTTATTTAAATGACCTTGTACATATTATTTAGCATTTGTATTGTAATATTCATGATATTTACCTTGTTTTCCATCAATTTGAAATGGTTTTTCTAATGTTTTCAAAGGTACAAATGGCTTCAATTAGGGTTTAGGGCTCAAACTAGGGTTCAGCTAGGGTTAGGGTTAGGGTTAGGGTTAGGGTTAGGAAACGGTAAGTCTGAGGGTTAAGGCAAGTTTACGGTTGTGTTTAGCAGCTTGAAGAAAGGTTAGGACATTGGTTTGGTAATGATTTTGAATGAATAAAAAAATTTCTCTACTAGCATGTGTACCTATGACCACAGAACATGTGTAATAAATGCATATTTTTTAGGTGAAACATTTTTGTTATTTAAATGACCTTGTACATATTATTTTGCATTTGTATTATAATATTCATGATATTTACCTTGTTTTCCATCAATTTTAAATGGTTTTTCTGATGTTTTCAAAGGTACCAATGGCTTCAATTAGGGTTTGGGCTCAAACTAGGGTTCAGCTAGGGTTAGGGTTAGGGTTAGGGTTAGGAAAACGGTAAGTCTGAGGGTTAAGGCAAGTTTACGGTTGTGTTTAGCAGCTTGAAGAAAGGTTAGGACATTGGTTTGGTAATGATTTTGAATGAATAAAAAAATTTCTCTACTAGCACGTGTATCTATGACCACAGAACATGTGTAATAAATGCATATTTTTTAGGTGAGAACACATTTTTGTTATTTAAATGACCTTGTACATATTATTTTGCATTTGTATTGTAGTATTCATGATATTTACCTTGTTTTCCATCAATTTTAAATGGTTTTTCTAATGTTTTCAAAGGTACAAATGGCTTCAATTAGGGTTTAGGGCTCAAACTAGGGTTCAGCTAGGGTTAGGGTTAGGGTTAGGGTTAGGGTTAGGAAAACGGTAAGTCTGAGGGTTAAGGCAAGTTTACGGTTGTGTTTAGCAGCTTGAAGAAAGGTTAGGACATTGGTTTGGTAATGATTTTGAATGAATAAAAAAATTTCTCTACTAGCATGTGTACCTATGACCACAGAACATGTGTAATAAATGCATATTTTTTAGGTGAAACATTTTTGTTATTTAAATGACCTTGTACATATTATTTTGCATTTGTATTATAATATTCATGATATTTACCTTGTTTTCCATCAATTTTAAATGGGTTTTCTGATGTTTTCAAAGGTACCAATGGCTTCAATTAGGGTTTAGGGCTCAAACTAGGGTTCAGCTAGGGTTAGGGTTAGGGTTAGGGTTAGGAAAACGGTAAGTCTGAGGGTTAAGTCAAGTTTACGGTTGTGTTTAGCAGCTTGAAGAAAGGTTAGGACATGGGTTTGGTAATGATTTTGAATGAATAAAAAAATTTCTCTACTAGCATGTGTACCTATGACCACAGAGCATGTGTAATAAATGCATATTTTTTAAGTGAAACATTTTTATTTAAATGACCTTGTACATATTATTTAGCATTTGTATTGTAATATTCATGATATTTACCTTGTTTTCCATCAATTTGAAATGGTTTTTCTAATGTTTTCAAAGGTACAAATGGCTTCAATTAGGGTTTAGGGCTCAAACTAGGGTTCAGCTAGGGTTAGGGTTAGGGTTAGGGTTAGGGTTAGGAAAACGGTAAGTCTGAGGGTTAAGGCAAGTTTACGGTTGTGTTTAGCAGCTTGAAGAAAGGTTAGGACATTGGTTTGGTAATGATTTTGAATGAATAAAAAATTTCTCTACTAGCATGTGTACCTATGACCACAGAGCATGTGTAATAAATGCATATTTTTTTAAGTGAAACATTTTTTTTAAATGACCTTGTACATATTATTTAGCATTTGTATTGTAATATTCATGATATTTACCTTGTTTTTCCATCAATTTTAAATGGTTTTTTCTGATGTTTTCAAAGGTACCAATGGCTTCAATTAGGGTTTGGGCTCAAACTAGGGTTCAGCTAGGGTTAGGGTTAGGGTTAGGATTAGGAAAACAGTAAGTCTGAGGGTTAAGGCAAGTTTACGGTTGTGTTTAGCAGCTTGAAGAAAGGTTAGGACATTGGTTTGGTAATGATTTTGAATGAATAAAAAAATTTCTCTTGTAGCATGTGTATCTATGACCACAGAACATGTGTAATAAATGCATATTTTTTAGGTGAAACATTTTTGTTATTTAAATGACCTTGTACATATTATTTTGCATTTGTATTATAATATTCATGATATTTACCTTGTTTTCCATCAATTTTAAATGGTTTTTCTGATGTTTTCAAAGGTACCAATGGCTTCAATTAGGGTTTGGGCTCAAACTAGGGTTCAGCTAGGGTTAGGGTTAGGGTTAGGGTTAGGAAAACGGTAAGTCTGAGGGTTAAGGCAAGTTTACGGTTGTGTTTAGCAGCTTGAAGAAAGGTTAGGACATGGGTTTGGTAATGATTTTGAATGAATAAAAAAATTTCTCTACTAGCATGTGTACTATGACCACAGAACATGTGTAATAAATGCATATTTTTTAGGGAGAACATTTTTGTTATTTAAATGACCTCATACATATTATTTTGCATTTGTATTATAGTATTCATGATATTTACCTTGTTTTCCATCAATTTTAAATGGGTTTTCTGATGTTTTCAAAGGTACCAATGGCTTCAATTAGGGTTTAGGGCTCAAACTAGGGTTCAGCTAGGGTTAGGTTAGGGTTAGGGAAGTAAACGGTAAGTCTGAAGGTTAAGTCAAGTTTACGGTTGTGTTTAGCAGCTTGAAGAAAGGTTAGGACATGGGTTTGGTAATGATTTTGAATGAATAAAAAAAATTCTCTCTACTAGCATGTGTACCTATGACCACAGAGCATGTGTAATAAATGCATATTTTTAAGTGAAACATTTTATTTAAATGACCTTGTACATATTATTTTTAGCATTTGTATTGTAATATTCATGATATTTACCTTGTTTTCCATCAATTTAAATGGTTTTTCTAATGTTTTCAAAGGTACAAATGGCTTCAATTAGGGTTTAGGGCTCAAACTAGGGTTCAGCTAGGGTTAGGTTAGGGTTAGGGTTAGGAAAACGGTAAGTCTGAGGGTTAAGTAAAGTTTACGGTTGTGTTTAGCAGCTTGAAGAAAGGTTTAGGACATGGGTTTGGTAATGATTTTGAATGAATAAAAATTTTTCTCTACTAGCATGTGTACCTATGAGCACAGAGCATGTGTAATAAATGCATATTTTTTAGGTGAAACATTTTGTTATTTAAATGACCTTGTACATATATTTTTTGCATTTGTATTGTAATATTCATGATATTTACCTTGTTTTTCCATCAATTTTAAATTGTTTTTCTGATGTTTTCAATGGTACCAATGGCTTCAATTAGGGTTTGGGCTCAAACTAGGGTTCAGCTAGGGTTAGGGTTAGGGTTAGGAAAACGGTAAGTCTGAAGGTTAAGTCAAGTTTACGGTTGTGTTTAGCAGCTTGAAGAAAGGTTAGGACATGGTTTGGTAATGATTTTGAATGAATAAAAAAATTTCTCTACTAGCATGTGTACCTATGACCACAGAGCATGTGTAATAAATGCATATTTTTTAAGTGAAACATTTTTGTTATTTAAATGACCTTGTACATATTATTTTGCATTTGTATTGTAATATTCATGATATTCACCTTGTTTTCCATCAATTTTAAATGGTTTTTCTGATGTTTTCAAAGGTACCAATGGCTTCAATTAGGGTTTGGGCTCAAACTAGGGTTCAGCTAGGGTTAGGGTTAGGGTTAGGATAACGGTAAGTCTGAGGGTTAAGGCAAGTTTACGGTTGTGTTTAGCAGCTTGAAGAAAGGTTAGGACATGGGTTTGGTAATGATTTTGAATGAATAAAAAAATTTCTCTAGTAGCATGTGTATCTATGACCATACAAAATGTCTAATAAATGCATGTTTTTTTAGGGAGAACATTTTTGTTATTTAAATGACCTCATACATATTATTTTGCATTTGTATTATAGTATTCATGATATTTACCTTGTTTTCCATCAATTTTAAATGGGTTTTCTGATGTTTTCAAAGGTACCAATGGCTTCAATTAGGGTTTAGGGCTCAAACTAGGGTTCAGCTAGGGTTAGGGTTAGGGTTAGGGTTAGGAAAACGGTAAGTCTGAGGGTTAAGGCAAGTTTACGGTTGTGTTTAGCAGCTTGAAGAAAGGTTAGGACATGGGTTTGGTAATGATTTTGAATGAATAAAAAAATTTCTCTAGTAGCATGTGTACCTATGACCATCCACAATGTCTAATAAATACATATTTTTTAGGTAAAACATTTTTTTTTTACTTAAATGACCTCATACATATTATTTTGCATTCGTATTATAGTATTCATGATATTTACCTCGTTTTCCATCAATTTTAAATGGGTTTTCTGATGTTTTTAAAGGTACCAATGGCTTCAATTAGGGTTTAGGGGCTCAAACTAGGGTTCAGCTAGGTTAGGGTTAGGGTTAGGGTTAGGAAAACGGTAAGCCTGAGGGTCGAGGCAAAGTTTACAGTTGTGTTTAGCAGCTTGAAGTCATGATAGGACATGGGTTTGTCAGTGATTTTGAAAGAACCAAATAATTTCTGTATTAGCATGTGTACCTATGACCACAGAAAATGTGTAATAAATGCATATTTTTTTAGGTGAAACATTTTTTGTATTTAAATGACCTTGTACATATTATTTTGCATTTGTATTATAATATTCATGATATTTACCTTGTTTTCCATCAATTTTAAATGGGTTTTCTGATGTTTTCAAAGGTACCAATGGCTTCAATTAGGGTTTAGGGTGCTCAAACTAGGGTTCAGCTAGGGTTAGGGTTAGGGTTAGGGTTAGGAAAACGGTAAGTCTGAGAGTTAATCAAGATTACGGTTGTGTTTAGCAGCTTGAAGAAAGGTTAGGACATGGGTTTGGTAATGATTTTGAATGAATAAAAAATTTTCTCTTATAGCATGTGTATCTATGACCATACAAAATGTCTTATAAATGCATGTTTTTTTAGGGAGAACATTTTTGTTATTTAAATGACCTCGTACATATTATTTTGCATTTGTATTATAGTATTCATGATATTTACCTTGTTTTCCATCAATTTTAAATGGGTTTTCTGATGTTTTCAAAGTACCAATGGCTTCAATTAGGGTTTAGGGGAGGGCTCAAACTAGGGTTCAGCTAGGGTTAGGGTTAGGGTTAGGAAAACGGTAAGTCTGAGGGTTAAGGCAAGTTTACGGTTGTGTTTAGCAGCTTGAAGAAAGGTTAGGACATGGGTTTGGTAATGATTTTGAATGAATAAAAAAATTTCTCTAGTAGCATGTGTACCTATGACCATCCACAATGTCTAATAAATACATATTTTTAGGTAAAACATTTTTTTTTTACTTAAATGACCTCATACATATTATTTTGTATTCGTATTATAGTATTCATGATATTTACCTTGTTTTCCATCAATTTTAAATGGGTTTTCTGATGTTTTTAAAGGTACCAATGGCTTCAATTAGGGTTTAGGGCTCAAACTAGGGTTCAGGTAGGGTTAGGGTTAGGGTTAGGAAAACGGTAAGCCTGAGGGTCGAGGCAAGTTTACAGTTGTGTTTAGCAGCTTGAAGTCATGATAGGACATGGGTTTGTCAGTGATTTTGAAAGAACCAAATAATTTCTGTATTAGCATGTGTACCTATGACCACAGAGCATGTGTAATAAATGCATATTTTTTTAGGTGAAACATTTTTTGTATTTAAATGACCTTGTACATATTATTTTGAGGATTTGTATTATAATATTCATGATAGTTACCTTGGTTTTCCATCAATTTTAAATGGTTTTTCTGATGTTTTCAAAGGTACCAATGGCTTCAATTAGGGTTTGGGCTCAAACTAGGGTTCAGCTAGGGTTAGGGGTTAGGGTTAGGAAAACGGTAAGTCTGAGGGTTAATAAGGCAAGTTTACGGTTGTGTTTAGCAGCTTGAAGAAAGGTTAGGACATGGGTTTGGTAATGATTTTGAATGAATAAAAAAAGGTTCTCTAGTAGCATGTGTATCTATGACCATACAAATGTCTAATAAATGCATGTTTTTTTAGGGAGAAACATTTTTGTTATTTAAATGACCTCATACATATTATTTGCATTTGTATTATAGTATTCATGATATTTACCTTGTTTTCCATCAATTTTAAATGGGTTTTCTGATGTTTTCAAAGGTACCAATGGGCTTCAATTAGGGTTTAGGGCTCAAAACTAGGGTTCAGCTAGGGTTAGGGTTAGGGTTAGGTGTTAGGAAAACGGTAATCTGAGGGTTAAGGCAAGTTTACGGGTTGTGTTTAGCAGCTTGAAGAAAGGTAGGACATGGGTTTGGTAATGATTTGGAATGAATAAAAAAATTTCTCTACTAGCATGTGTACCTATGACCACAGAGCATGTGTAATAAATGCATATTTTTTAAGTGAAACATTTTTGTGTTATTTTAATATGTATGAGGTCATTTAAATAACAAAATGTTCTCTAAAAAACATGCATTTATTAGACATTTTGTATGGTCATAGATACACATGCTACTAAAATTTTTTTATTCATTCAAAATCATTACAAACCCATGTCTAACCTTTCTTCAAGCTGCTATAACACAACGTAAACTTGCCTTAACCCTCAGACTTACCGTTTTCCTAACCTAACCCTAACCTAGCTGAACCTAGTTTGAGCCCAAACCCTAATTGAAGCCATTGGTACCTTTGAAAACATCAGAAAAACCATTTAAAATTGATGGAAAACAAGGTAAATATCATAGAATATTATAATACAAATGCAAAATAATATGTACAAGGTCATTTAAATACAAAAATGTTTCACCTAAAAATATGCATTTATTACACATGCTCTGTGGTCATAGGTACACATGCTAATACAGAAATTATTTGGTTCTTTCAAAATCACTGACAAACCCATGTCCTATCATGACTCAAGGTGCTAAACACACTGTAAACTTGCCTCGACCCTCAGGCTTACGTTTTCTAACCTAACCTAACCTACCTGAACCTAGTTTGAGCCTAAACCTAATTGAAGCCATTGGTACCTTTAAAAAAACATCAGAAAACCATTTAAAATTGATGGAAAACAAGGTAAATATCATGAATACTATAATACGAATACAAAATAATATGTAAGGTCATTTAAGTAAAAAAATGTTTTACCTAAAAAATATGTATTTATTAGATTGTGGATGGTCATAGGTACACATGCTACTAGAGAAATTTTTTTATTCATTCAAAATCATTACCAAACCCATGTCCTAACCTTTCTTCAAGCTGCTAAACACAACCGTAAACTTGCCTTAACCCTCAGACTTACCGTTTTCCTAACCTAACCCTAACCCTAGCTGAACCCTAGTTTGAGCCTAAACCCTAATTGAAGCCATTGGTACCTTTGAAAACATCAGAAAACCCATTTAAAATTGATGGAAAACAAGGTAAATATCATGAATACTATAATACAAATGCAAAATAATATGTACGGGGTCATTTAAATAACAAAAATGTTCTCCTAAAAAAACATGCATTTATAAGACATTTTGTATGGTCATAGATACACATGCTATAAGAGAAAATTTTTTATTCATTCAAAATCATTACCAAACCCATGTCTAACCTTCTTCAAGCTGCTAAACACAACCGTAATCTTGACTTAACTCTCAGACTTACGTTTTCCTAACCCTAACCCTAACCCTAACCCTAGCTGAACCTAGTTTGAGCCCTAAACCCTAATTGAAGCCATTGGTACCTTTGAAAACATCAGAAAACCCATTTAAAATTGATGGAAAACAAGGTAAATATCATGAATATTATAATACAAATGCAAAATAATATGTACAAGGTCATTTAAATACAAAAAATGTTTCACCTAAAAAAATATGCATTTATTACACATTTTCTGTGGTCATAGGTACACATGCTAATACAGAAATTATTTGGTTTCCCCTCTTCAAAATCAATGACACAAACCCATGTCCTATCATGACTTCAGCCTGCCCTAAACACATACCCTGCTACAACATTCGCAGCGTCTTTGACACTCAGGCCTCTCACATTACCGTTTTCCTAACCCTGATAACCCTAACCCTAACCCCTAGCCCTGAAAACCCTAGCTAGTTTGAGCCCCCTTCCCCCTATCAACCCTAATATGAAGCCATGGTATGTTGCCTACCTTTTCTTTTTTATTAAAACATACTATCGAAGAAAACCCATTTAAATTGATAGGGGAAAACACCGCAATGCGTTAAATATCATGAAAATACCTATCAATACGTGAATGCAAAATAATAGTTTTCTATGAGGATCATTTAGTAAAACAAAAATGTAGGTACCTTACAAAAATATGTATTTACATTAGCATTAGTGGATGGTCATAGCCGCCTACACAGTATGGACTACTTAGCCAGAGATTTTTTTGATTCTATCACAAATCATTACTCACAAACCATGTCCTAAACCTTTCTTCAAGCCCCCTAGCTGAAACACAACCTGCTTAAACCTTAGCCTTAACCCTCAGAACTATTTTTTGTTCACCGTTATTACCATGAACCTAAGACCCCTAACCGCCTTAACCCTAGGCCTGAAAACCTAATTTTGTAGGACAACCGTTAAAACCCATAATTTAATTGACAAAGGCCAGTTGCGTACCTATTGAGAAAATCGACTCAGATAAATCCCATTTAACGAAAAATTGACAACAGTGGGGCAAAAGCGAATGGTAGAATCGTATCATGACATAGCTATAATTAAAATGCATGCAAAAATAAGGATGTATGAGCGTCATTTAAATCAACAAAAATGTTCTCCCTACAAACCAAACAACATTTGCATTTTATTAGACATTTAGTGTGGGTGGTCATAAGAGGTACACATGCTACTAGAGAAATTTTGTTAGTATGCATTGGTCAAAAATCATTACCAAACCCAAACATAGATCCTAACCTTTCTTCAAGCTGCTAAACACAAACCGTAAACTTGGCCCTTAAGCCATCAGACCCCTTATCACGTTAATTCAGCTAAAACCCTAGACACCCTAAAACCCTAACGACTAGCATTGCAAACAAGCCTTAGCTTTGAGCCCCAAACCCGATTGAAGCCCCATTGCCGTACCTTTGCAAAACAGCCAGAAAACGAGAAAACCCATTTTAAAATTTGATGGACAAAAAACACACGGTGCAAATATCATGAAATTACTCCTAATACCAAATGCCAAGAATAATATTGTACAATGAGAGCGAGTTAAGTCACAATAACAAAATGTTTCACCTAAGATGAACTATGTAGATTTCATTAGCTGAACATGGCTCTTGGATGCCGTCTATAGGTACCAACATGTAGACTTAAGAGAAACATTTTTTTATTCCATTCAAACTCATACCACCAAAACCAATAGTCCATAACCTCCTATCATTCAAGCTGCATGAAGACAACAAGCCTGTAAACCTTGAACGTCTAGGCACCTCCGAATTATCCGCTTTTCCTAAACCTAACCCTAAACCCTCGTAAACTCTAGCATGCAACCAGAGCTTTGAGCCCAATAGTCCCCTAATTGATATGGACATCCTTCGCGCTACCTTTGAATAAACTATCAGACCAAAACCCATTTAAAAATAGATTGGCAGACAGACTTACCGGGGCCTAAATATCAATTGCATATACTACTAATACAAACTGCCAAATAATATTGCCCCCTACAAGGTCCATTTAAGTAACAAAAAAATGCTTTCACCCTAAAAAAATATTGCATTTAATGTAGCACATGGCTCTGGATGCTCATAGGGTACACCTGCTAGCATAAGAGGAATAAATTTAATAGTATCACATTCAAAATCGATAACCATGAAACCCATGTACCTACCTAACATCCCCCACACGCTTCTTCAAGCCTGACTTAAAAACACAACCGACCGAAACTCTACTTAGACCCTACAGGACCTATCCCGTTTTTACCTAACCCGTAACCCTCCCCCCCCCCCCCCCCCCTAACCCGTAACCCTAGTTCTGAACCCTTAGTGTTGCAGGACCCATAAACCCTCAATAGAAGCCCATTGGTACCTCCCCTTTTAGAAAACTATCTAGAAAACCATTTTAAAATTGATGGAAAACAAGTACGTAATATCATCCTGAATATTATAATACAAATGCACAAATAATATGTTACAAGGTCATTTAAGTATACAACAATGTGTTCACTTTAAAAATTATGGCATTTATACACTACATGCTCCTGTGGTCCATAGGTACACATCTACTTATGAGAAATTTTTTTATTCAGTTCAAAATCATTACAAAACCCATGATCCTAACCTTTCTTTCAAGCTGCTAAACACAACCAGTGAAAACTTGACTCAACCTCTCAGACTTAAACCGTTTTCCCCCTAACCCTAACCCCAGCCCTAACCCTGAGCTTGCAAACACCCTAGTTTGAGGCCCTAAAATCCGCTAATTGAACCATTGGTACCTTTGAAAACATCAGAAAACCCCCATTAAATATGATGCGAAGAAACTCGTGTCTTGCGCTAAATAATCATGAATACAATAATACAATGCAAAAATAATATGTATGAGTGTCGTTTAAAAAACAAAAATCGTTCTCCACCTAAAAAAACTGCATTTTAGTTAGACCATCGCCTTTGGGTATGGTCGTAGCGGTACACACATGCCCCTAAAACGCTAGAAATTTTTTAATATTCATAAATCAAAATCATTACTCTACCACCCAGGCTCCTCATACCTTTCTTCAAGCTGGCTAAACACAACCCTGGTAAACTTGCCTTAACCCTGCGAGGACTTACCGTTTGTTCCTAACCGCTAACCCTTCCCAACCTCTAACCGCTAGCTGTGAACCCTAGTTTGAGCCCTAAACCCAATTGAAGCCCTTGGTACCGGGATTGGAAAAGGCATCAGAAAAAAAAAACACCATTTAAAATTGATGTGCAAAACAAGGTACAATATCATGAATACTATAATACAAATGCAAAATAATAGTGCCTATGATAGTTCATTTAAACTTTAAACAAAAATGTTCTCCCTAAAAAACATATGCATTTATTATACTTTGTGTATGGATCGCGCTCATAGAGACACATGCTACTAGAGAAATTTTTTACTTATTCATTCAAAATCATAATACCAAACCCTGTCCTAACCTTTCTTCAAGCTGCTAACACAGAGCCGCTAAACTTGCCCGTAACCCTACAGACTTACCGTTTTCCTAACCCTAACCTAACCCTAACCCCCTAGCTGAACCCTAGTTTGAGCCCAAACCCTAATTTGAAGCCATTGTACCTTTGCCAAAACATATCAGAACATCAAACCCATTTAAAATTGATGGAACAAACAGGTAGGTAATATCATGAATACTATAATAACAAATGCTCAAATAAGGTGCTAACATGAGGTCATTTAAACCAAAAATGTTATCTCCTTTAAAAAAACCTAGGCATTTATGACACATTTACTGTATGCGCCTCATAGCACGTACACAAAAAATTATTGATGCTACCTAGGTAGAATTTTTTATTATTCATCAAATCATTACAAACCAATGTCCCTAACACCTTTCTGTCAAGCTGCTAACACAACCGCTAAACTTGCCTTGAACCCTCAGACTTACCGTTTTCCTAACCCCCATAACCCTAAACCCTAATAACCCTAGCTGAACCCTAAGTTTGAGCCCCCCTAAACCCTAATTGAAGCCACATTGTTACCTTTGAACCATCAGCAAAAAACCATTTAAATTGTATGGAAAACAGCGCTAAATATCATGAATATTACAATATACAAATTGCAAAATCAATATGTATCAAGAAAATGCAGAGGTCATTTAAATAAAATGTTGTCCCTAAAAAAATATAGCATTGATTACCATAGCTCTAGTGGTCATAGAATACCCATGCTAGATATGAAAGCAGAACTTTTTTATTCATTCAAAATCATTACCCAAACCCATGTCCTAACTTTCTACTTCAAGCTGCCTAAACACAACCGTAAGCTTGACTTAACCCTCCAGACTTACCGGGTGTTTCCTCCTAACCCTAACCCTAAAACCCAACCCTAGCCACACCCCGCCCTAAGAACCCTAGTTGAGCACCCACTAAACACCTAATTTGACGTTGCCTTGGTACCCGTTTGAAAAACATCATAGGAAAACCCAGTTTAAAATTGATGCGAAAAACAACTCGGTATCAACTATCATGGAATATACTATAATACAAATGCAAAATAATATGTTATGGACAGGTCATTTAAATAACAAAAATAGTGTATCCCTAAAAAACACATGCATTTATTACACATTTTGTATGAACGCAATCATAGCGTACACATGCTATAGACGAGAATGAAATTTTTTATTCATTCAAAATCATTACGCAAACCCATGTCCTAACCTTTCTTCAAGCTGCTAAACACAACCGTAAACTTGCCTTAACCCCCAGACTTAACGATTCCCCATTGTTCCAGTTTTCCGTAACCCTCACCCTAACCCGAACCCTACAACCCTAGCTGAACCCTAGTTTGAGCCATAACCCTAATTGAAGCCATTGGTAAACTTTGAAACATCATAAAAACCATTTAAAATTGATGAACACAAGTGGTAAATATCATGAATCATTAAGCAATACAAAGGCAAAATATATAGTACAAGGTAACATTTAAAACAAAATGTTTCACTTCCAAAAAATATGCATTTATTACCCATGATTATCGTGGGCATTAGGTACACATGCCTCCCTCAGTAAACGATAATTTTTTTTTAGGTCATTCAGAAATCATGTAACCAAACCCATGTCCTAACCTTTCTTCAAGCTGCTAAACACAACCAGGTCTAACTTGCCCTTAACCCCCTCAGACTTTCCGTTTACCTAACCTAACCCTAACCCTAACCCTAGGCTGAACCCAGTGTTTGACAGCCCTAAAACCCTAATTGAAAGCCTTGGTACCTTTGAAAACTCAGAAAACCCCATTTAAAATTGATGGAAAACCCAGAAGCGTAAATATCATGAATACTATAATACAATGCAACAATAATATGTTAACTGAGTCATGTTAAAAAAAAATGTTAACCCCTAAAAAACATGCATTTATTAACATGTTCTGTATGGTCATAGAAGGTACACAGTAGCTACTAAGAGAAATTTTTTTAGTTTCATTCAAAATCATTACCAAACCACATGTCCTAACTTTCATTCAAGAACATTCTTCAAGCTCGCTAAACACAACCTCGCCTAAACTTGCCTTAAACCTCATGACTTACCGTTTCCTAACCCTAATCCCTAACCCTAACCCTAACCCCTAGCTGAGACCCTAGTTTGAGCCCTAAACCCTAATTGAAAGCCATTGTGTACCTTGTGAAAACCATGTAGAAAAACCCATTTAAAATTGATGGAAAACAAGGTAAATATCATGCATATTATACAATACAAATGCAAAATAATATGTAACAATCCCCGTCATTTAAATAAAAAATGTTTTCCACACCTAAAAAAATATGCATTTATTACACATTCCGTCTGTGGTCATAGGTGTCACACATGCTTATTTCAGCAGAACATTATTTAGTTCATTCAAAATCATTACCAAACCCATGTTCCTAACCTTTCTTCAAGCTGCTAAACACACAACTTGTAAACTTGACTTTAAACCCCATCAGACTTACCGTTTTCCTAACCCCTAACCCTAAACCCTAACCCTAGTCTGACCCTAGTTTTGAGCCCTAAACCCTAATTGAAGCCATTTGCCACTACCTTGGACAAACATCAGAAACCCACATTTAAAATTGAATAGATAAACATGTAAATAAACATGAAACGATAAATACCAATGCAAAATAATATGTATGAGCGTCCATTGGTAAATAACAAAAATGTATTCTCCCTAAGAAAAACACATGCAGTTTATTAGACATTTTGTATGGCTCATAGATATACATGCTAACAAAAGCAGAAATTTTTTTTTTTAGTTCATTCAAAATCAGTACCAAACCAACCATGTCCTAACCTTTCTTAATAGCTGCTAAACACAACTGCGTCAACTTGCCTTAAAACCCTCATGGACTCTCTTACCGTTTTCCTAACCCTACCTAACCCTACCCCTAGCTGACACCCTAGTTGAGCCCCCAAACCCTAATGGAAGCCATTGGTACCGGAAAAAAAGGGTTGAAAACATCAGAAACAACCATTTAAAATTGATGAGAAACAATAAAAGAGTAAGATAGTCAATAGGAATATTATAATACAAATGCAAAAATAATATGCTTACATGGTCATTTTTTCAAATAACAAAAATGTTGCACATAAAAATATGCATTTATTACACATGCCTCTTGCAATGGTCATAGGTGCAAAAAAAAACATACTAAGTCAGAGCAGAATTTTTTTGAGTTCCATTCAAAGATCATGACCAAACCCATGTCCTTAACCTTTCTCAGACAGCTGCCTAAACACAACCGCCCATAAACTTTACCTTAACCCTCAGGCGATCTTACCGTTTCATTTTTTTTCCTAACCCTAAAGCCTTAACCCGATAACAGTAGCCTGAACCCTATTTGAGCCCCTAACAACGCCTAATTGAAGCTCATTAGGTTGGCCCAGGGATACCTTGAAATACATCAGAAAAACCATTTAAAATTGATCGCAAAACAAAGCGTAAATATCATGAATATCGATAATACAAATGCAAAATGAAGCGTATAGTATGAGGTCATTTCCAAAATTAACAACCATTGATATACTCCTACCTTTCAAAAAAAACATGCCATTTTATAATACATGTTTGTATGAGTATAGATAACACATACCTCAGCATGCTATTTTTAGAGAAAAAATTTTTGGTTCATTCAAAATCATTAAAAAACCCATGTCCTAAGGCCTTTCAGAGTCAAGCTTGCTAAGGAGCACAACCGTAACTTGCTTAACCCTCAGACTTATAACCGTTTTACCGCCTAACCTAGAGCCCTAAACCTAACCCTAAACCCTCAGCTGACCATAGTTTGAGCCCTAAACCCTAATAGAGAGCCATTGCAGCGTACCATGGCATAAACATACGGAAAACCCATTTCAAAATTGATGGAAAACAGGTAAATATCAATGCACATACTTATAATACAAATGCAAAATAACCTAATGACTATCGAGGATCATTTTTAAATAACAAAAATGTTCTCCACTTTTCCCCCCCCATAAAAACATGCATTTATTAGACAATGTTGTATTGGTCAGTAGCATGACTACATGCTACCCTGTGAGAGATTTTTTTATTACCTTACAAAATCATTACCAAACCAATGTCCTAACCTTTCTTCAAGCCCCCTGCTAAACACAACCGTAACTACAAAATGCCTTAACCCTCAGACTTACCGTTTTCCTAACCCATAACCCTAACCCTAACCCTAGCTGAACCCTAGTTGGAAGCCCTAAACCCTAATTGCCAAGCCATTGGCTACCAATTTGAAACACATCAGAAAAACCATTTAAAAAATTGATGCCGAAAAACAAACAACCCGTACTAGGCTAAATATCAATGAACTATGTATAATACAAATGTTACAAAATAAACTATGGTACAAAGGTCATTTAAGAAACAAAACTGTTATCCTACTAAAAAATATCCACCCCCACCTGTGATTACACATGCTCTGTATGGTCATAAGGATACACAGCCTAGACTCAGAGCAGAATTGTTTTAGTTCCATTCAAAATCATTACAAATCCCATGTCCTAACCTTTCACTCAACGCTCGCCTAAACACAACCGTAAACGTGCCTATAACACCTCAGACTTACCGTTTTCCTAACCCTAACCCTAACGCCTAACCCTAGCTGAACCCATAGTTTGAGCCCCTAAACCCTAATTGAGATCCATTGGTACCGAAAAAAAATTGAAAAAACATCAGAAAACCCATTTAAACTTGTATGTGTAAACAACCGGGAAATATCATTGAAAATACAATATACAAATGCAAAATAGAATATGCATGAGGTCATTTAAATAACAAAATGTTACGCCGCTAAAAACATGCATTTATTAGACATTTGTGTATGGTCATAGAATACACATGCTACACTGAGAAATTTTTTTAATTCATTCAAATCATTACCAAACCAAATGTCCTAACCTTTCTACAAGCTGTCTAAACACAACCGGAAACTATGCCTTAACCCTCAGACATTACCGTGTTCCCTATACCGTGATAACCTTAACCCTAGACTGCAGACCCATAGTTTGCGTAGCCCAAACCCTAATTCGCAAAAGCACCATGGGTACCTTTGCAAAACATACAGAGAGAAACCATTTAATAAATTGATGGAAAACACGAGTCAAGGCAATATGCGTTAAATCATTAGGAGATACTATAATTCAAGCAAATCGCATATAGTGTACCAAGGTCATAATGGTCAAACATCAACAAACAAAGTGTGATATCACCTAAAAAATACTGCATTTAAAGGTACACAGGCTCGGTGGCTCATAGGCCTAGCACATGCCTAGCTAGAGAAAAAATTTTATTCGTTCAAAATCTTTAACCAGACCCATGTCACTTACCGTTCTTCCAAGCTTTAACTCAGCACAAAAACGCGTGAAAACTTGACTATTAAACCCTCAGGACTGTATCCGTGGTTTGTCCTAAACCCTACCCCTACCCTAACCCTAGCCTGAAACACCTAGTTTGCAGCCCATAAACCCTAATTGAAAGCCATTTGGCATACCTTTGATGGAAACCTAGGCATAAAACGCCAATTTTAAAAGTAGATCAGGGGGCGAAAACAAAGCGTAAATAGCCTGAAGACTAGTATATACCAATGTGCAATGGCTAATATGTCTGTGGTCATTTATTAAATAACAAAGATGAAGATCTCACCTACCTAAAAAACCGTCAGCATTTATTTAGACAGTGGTGTATGGATTCCTAGTATACCCAAGGTGCTACTAGGGAGAACCCGAGAAATTGTTTTTGTATTTTTTTTATTTTCCCATTCAAATCTAATTACCAAACCCGTATGCTACCTCAGAAGCTTTCATCAAGCTAACCCCACTATAACACAGAACGCTAAACCGTGCACCTCTAATAACACTCAAGACTTACAGTTTTCCTCCTAACACTTAACCCATAACCCCTAACCCCCTAGACGCGAAGCCCGAGGTTGAAGCGCCTCTGAAACCCCGAGTTGAAGCCATATAGGTACCGGCTTGAAAACATCAGCAAAGAAAAACCCTTTTAAATATGACAATTGGAGACACAGATGGTGCGGATAAAATATACATGAAATATTACAATACAACTGCGTAATAATACTGTAACAAAGGTCAATGTGACAATAACAAAAAGGTTTCCCCTTAAACAATAGTTGCCATATTATGACAACAAATTCCCTCTGCTGCGCGTACAGAGGTAGACATGATGCCTAGTAGGAGAGAATTGTTTGTGTATTCATAATGGGGGTCAAAATCATACCAAAGCCAATGTCACTAGACACTTTCCGTCAAGACTGCCCCCTAAACACAACCGTATAAACTTGAGGAACTGAACCCTCAATAGCAAATTCCGGAACCGTATTTCCCTTCCTAACGCCTAACCCTAACCCTATAATCCCTAAACTGGACAACCTAGGTATGTCGAGCCCTAAACACCTAATTGAAGCCATGGCGGTAACTTAGGAAAACATCAGGAAAACCATTATAAAATGATATGAAAAAAGAATTTAAATAATCTCTACTTTTTTTTTTTTTTTTTTTTTTCTTCTTTTTTTTTATGACCTTTTTTTTTTTCAATGAATACTATAATTAACCCCCCCCCCCCCCCCCCCCACACCCCAACAATTACAAAGTGCCCAAAATAATATGTACCCATGAGCCGCTCATATTAAATAACAAAGAAGGTTCTCCCTAAAACCTAACATGCATTTATAAAGACATTTAAGAAACTGCTTCTTTCCCTTCCTCAATAAGATACAAACATCGTCTATTAGAAGAAAATTGTTATCTTCCATTCAAAATCAGTGGGTAACCAAGGCTGATCCTAACATTAACTTCAAGCACTGCCTACCATAAACACAGGACCGTAAACTTGCCGTAAACACTCAGACACGTTACCGTTTTACCTAATACGCTAACCCTAACCCCGATAACCCGAGCTGGCAAACCTGTTGTGAGCCCTAAACCCTAATTGAAAAGCCATTCGAGTGGTACCTTTGAAGACCAATGCTAGAAAAACCATTATTAAAAATTGATAGGAGAAACAGGGGAATAAGGAGGGTCTAGGCAATATGTTAAGAATCCAAAATCAAAAATAATATGCATACAATGCGCCTCAGTTAGAATACCCAAAATGTTTCAGCCTAATACATTAATGCATGTTACTTAACCCGATGTTACTGTAGCGTCTATAGTGCCGTACACATGCCCTGGATAGAGAATATTTTTGGATTCCATTCAAAATCTATGACCAAACCCATAAATGTCCCTAACCTTTCTTCTAAGCCTGCCCTATAACACACAACATGTTAAACTTGCCTTAACCACTCAGACTCTACCGTTTTCCTAACTCCTACCCATAAACCACTAGAAACTAGCCTGACCCCTAGTCTATGAACAGACCCTAACACCACTAGATTAGCAATGCCTAATGGTGTTACCGGTGCAAAAGCATACAGAAGGAAAAACGCCATGTTAAATTGAGTTGGAAAATCAAGCTCGATGTACAATAATCAAGAATACTATATGTACTAAAGTCAAAAATAAATATAGTTAGGAGGTCGTAATTACATAACCAAAAAGTGTATTCTCGGGACCTACATGAAAAAACACTGCACTTATATTGCGACATATTAGTGATGGTCAATATGTCAGCTCTATCACATCGCGTCCTGCAGATGAGAAGACATTGGGTTATCCTATCCATTCAAAATCAGTTACCAAACCATGTCCTAAACCTTCTTCGTCCGCTGCGAAACACAAGCGTTCTTTAAACTTGCCTTAACGCTCAGACAGTACCGTTTTCCTAACCCTTTTAACACTAACCCTAACCCTAGCTGAACCCGTAGTTGTCGCAGCCCTTAAACCCTAATGAAGCCATCGTACCTTGAAAACATCAGCAAAACCCATATTAAATTGAAATAGAAAACAACTGCGGTTAGAATACTCATGAATACTTAATACAAATACCAAAATATTCATGTATGAGGTCATTTAAATAACAAAATGTTCTCCCTAAAAAAACATCATTTATAAGACTTTTTGTTCTGCCCCTCATAGATAACACATGCTATTAGAGAAAATTTTTTATTCATTCAAAATCATTACCAAACCCATGTCCTAACCTTTCTTCAAGCTTCTAAACACAACGCGTAACCTGCCTTAACCCCTCAGACTTACCGTTTTCCTAACCCAACCCTAACCCTAACCCTAGTTAACCCTAGTTTGAGCCCAAACCCTAATTGAAGCCATTGTTACCTTTGAGAAACATCAGAAAAACCATTTAAATTGATGGAAAACAAGGTAAATATCATGAATATTATAATACAAATGCAAAATAATATGTACAAGGTCATTTAAATACCAAAATGTTTCACCTAAAAAATATGCATTTATTACACATTTTCTGTGGTCATAGGCACACATGCTAATACAGAAATTATTTGGTTCTTTCAAAATCACTGACAAACCCATGTCCTATCATGACTTCAAGCTGCTAAACACAACTGTAAACTTGCTCGACCCTCAGACTTACCGTTTTCCTAACCCTAACCCCTAACCCCTAACCTAGCTGAACCCTAGTTTGAGCCCTAAACCCTACTTAAGATTGGTACCTTTGGAAACATCAGAAAAC
>CM045888.1:6752100-6786717 GCA_025169545.1 Anguilla japonica | reverse complement strand
GAGATCGCTATTCGCGTAACGAACTGCGGCAGCGCAGTCCGGTGCCCAGGCGATCTATTCAGAGGATTTGTACCACTTGTAGATTGTTTCCAGTTGCACAAAATTCGTTTTAGATGGACTGGATAATAATTTCTGTCTTGGGAACTTGGATTTATGAGATCGCTAATAGCGTAATCAACTGAATTTTAAACGGGTGACGCACACACCTGCGCCCGATTACACGTTTGTATTTGATAAATTATTTGGTTAAATTGATTCCAATGCCACAGGGTTCGTGTTGGATGGACTGGTTAATTATTTCTGTCTGGGGAATTTGATTTATGAGATCGCTATTCGCGCAACGAACTGTGGCAGCGCAGTCCGGTGCCCACGCGATCTATTCAGAGGACTTGTACCACTTGTATATTGTTTCCAGTTGCACAAAATTCGTTTTAGATGGACTGGATAATAATTTCTGTCTCGGGAACTTGGATTTATGAGATCGCTAATAGCGTAATCTCTCCCTCCTGGAAATTCTCTGTTCTCCCCCCTCTCTCACCTCTCCATCTCTACCTTTGAATACCACTCTGTCTCAATCACCTATCCTGTTAACTTGTATATTGTTGTTATCTATCACCCTCCAGGGGCCCTGGGAAGCTTCCTCGATGAGCTTGACACCCTGCTCAGCTCCTTCCCAGAGGATGGCACCCCACTGATCCTCCTGGGAGACTTCAACATTCACCTTGATGCCTCCCACTCCGCAGCTTTCCTGGCCCTACTCCACTCATTCGTCCTCTCCCTGATGCACTCCCCACCAACACACAAGGCTGGCAATTATTTCTGTGTCAAGAAGTCGGATTTATGAGATCGCTATTCGCGTAACGAACTGTGGCAGCGCAGTCCGGAGCCCACGCGGTTGTGTGCACAAAAATCGTTTTAGATGGACTGGATAATAATTTCTGTCTCGGGAACTTGGATTTATGAGATCGCCAATAGCGTAATCAACTGTATTTAAAACGGTGACGCACACACCTGCGCCCGATTACACGTTTGTATTTGCTATATTATTTTTTTAAATAGTTTCCAATGCCACAGCGTTCGTGTTGGACGCACTGGTTAATTATTTCTGTCTGGGGAATTTGGATTTATGAGATCACTATTCGCGCAACGAACTGTGGCATCGCAGTTCGGTGCCCACGCGATCTATTTGGTGAACGTGTACCACTTGTAGATTGTTTCCTATTGCACAAAATTCGTTTTAGATGGACTGGATAATAATTTCTGTCTCGGGAACTTGGATATATGAAATCGCTAATAGCGTAATCAACTGTATTTAAAACAGTGACGCACACACCTGCGCCCGATTAAACGTTTGTATTTGCTATATTATTTGTTTAAATAGTTTCCAATGCCACAGCGTTCGTGTTGGATGCACTGGTTAATTATTTCTGTCTGGGGAATTTGGATTTATGAGATCGCTATTCGCGCAACGAACTGTGGCAGCGCAGTCCGGTGCCCACGCGATCTATTCAGAGGACTTGTACCACTTGTATATTGTTTCCAGTTGCCCAAAATTCGTTTTAGATGGACTGGATAATAATTTCTGTCTCGGGAACTTGGATTTAAGAGATCGCTAATAGCGTAATCAACTGTATTTAAAACGGGTGACGCACACAACTGCGCCCGATTACACGTTTGTATTTGCTCAATTGTTTGTTTAAAGAGTTTCCAATGCCACAGCGTTCGTGTTGGATGCACTGGTTAATTATTTCTGTCTGGGGAATTTAGATTTCGGAGATCGCTATTCGCGTAACGAACTGCGGCAGCGCAGTCCGGTGCCCAGGCGATCTATTCAGAGGATTTGTACCACTTGTAGATTGTTTCCAGTTGCACAAAATTCGTTTTAAATGGACTGGATAATAATTTCTGTCTTGGGAACTTGGATTTATGAGATCGCTAATAGCGTAATCAACTGAATTTTAAACGGGTGACGCACACACCTGCGCCCGATTACACGTTTGTATTTGATAAATTATTTGGTTAAATTGATTCCAATGCCACAGGGTTCGTGTTGGATGGACTGGTTTATAATTTCTGTCTGGGGAATTTGGTTTTATGAGATCGCTATTCGCGCAACGAACTGTGGCAGCGCAGTCCGGTGCCCACGCGATCTATTCAGAGGACTTGTACCACTTGTATATTGTTTCCAGTTGCACAAAATTCGTTTTAGATGGACTGGATAATAATTTCTGTCTCGGGAACTTGGATTTATGAGATCGCTAATAGCGTAATCAACTGTATTTAAAACGGGTGACGCACACAGCTGTGCCCGATTACACGTTTGTATTTGCTCAATTATTTGTTTAAATAGTTTCTAATGCCACAGCGTTCGTGTTGGATGGACTGGTTAATTATTTCTGTCTGGGGAATTTGATTTATGAGATCGCTATTCGCGCAACGAACTGTGGCAGCGCAGTCCGGTGCCCACGCGATCTATTTGGTGAACGTGTACGGCTTGTAGATTGTTTCCTATTGCACAAAATTCGTTTTAGATGGACTGGATAATAATTTCTGTCTCGGGAACTTGGATTTATGAGATCGCTAATAGCGTAATCAACTGTATTTAAAACGGGTGACGCACACACCTGCGCCCGATTACACGTTTGTATTTGCTCAATTATTTGTTTAAATAGTTTCCAATGCCACAGCGTTCGTGTTGGATGCACTGGTTAATTATTTCTGTCTGGGGAATTTGGATTTATGAGATCGCTATTCGCGCAACGAACTGTGGCAGCGCAGTCCGGTGCCCACGCGATCTATTCAGAGGACTTGTACCACTTGTATATTGTTTCCAGTTGCACAAAATTCGTTTTAGATGGACTGGATAATAATTTCTGTCTCGGGAACTTGGATTTATGAGATCGCTAATAGCGTAATCAACTGTATTTAAAACGGTGACGCACACACCTGCGCCCGATTACGTTTGTATTTGCTATATTATTTGTTTAAATAGTTTCCAGCCACACAGCGTTCGTGTTGGATGCACTGGTTAATTATTTCTGTCTGGGGAATTTAGATTTATGAGATCGCTATTCGCGTAACGAACTGCGGCAGCGCAGTCCGGTGCCCCGCGATCTATTCAGAGGATTTGTACCACTTGTAGATTCTTTCCAGTTGCACAAAATTCGTTTTTGATGGACTGGATAATAATTTCTGTCTCGGGAACTTGGATTTATGAGATCGCTAATAGCGTAATCAACTGAATTTTAAACGGGTGACGCACACACCTGCGCCCGATTACACGTTTGTATTTGATAAATTATTTGGTTAAATTGATTCCAATGCCACAGGGTTCGTGTTGGATGGACTGGTTTATAATTTCTGTCTGGGGAATTTGGTTTTATGAGATCGCTATTCGCGCAACGAACTGTGGCAGCGCAGTCCGGTGCCCACGCGATCTATTCAGAGGACTTGTACCACTTGTATATTGTTTCCAGTTGCACAAAATTCGTTTTAGATGGACTGGATAATAATTTCTGTCTCGTGAACTTGGATTTATGAGATCGCTAATAGCGTAATCAACTGTATTTAAAACGGTGACGCACACAGCTGTGCCCGATTACACGTTTGTATTTGCTCAATTATTTGTTTAAATAGTTTCTAATGCCACAGCGTTCGTGTTGGATGGACTGGTTAATTATTTCTGTCTGGGGAATTTGATTTATGAGATCGCTATTCGCGCAACGAACTGGCAGCGCAGTCCGGTGCCCACGCGATCTATTTGGTGAACGTGTACGGCTTGTAGATTGTTTCCTATTGCACAAAATTCGTTTTAGATGGACTGGATAATAATTTCTGTCTAGGGAACCTGAATTTATGAGATCGCCAATAGCGTTATCAACTGTATTTAAAACGGGTGACGCACACACCTGCGCCCGATTACACGTTTGTATTTGCTCAATTGTTTTTTTAAAGAGTTTCCAATGCCACAGCGTTGGTGTTGGATGCACTGGTTAATTATTTCTGTCTGGGGAATTTGGATTTATGAGATCGCTATTCGCCTAACGAACTAGCGCAGTCCGGTGCTCACGCGATCTATTTGGTGAACGTGTACCACTTGTAGATTGTTTCCAGTTGCACAAAATTCGTTTTAGATGGACCGGATAATAATTTCTGTCTCGGGAACTTGGATTTATGAGATCGCTATTTGCGTAACCAACCGTTTTTAAAACGGAGATGCACACACCTGCTTCCGAATGCATGAGCTTCTTCGTTCACTGTGGAGCCCAAGCGTTCCTTTTATTTGCCCCAGGCATTTATAAGTCCTTAAATGTAAGGCTGCGTGTGCACAAAACGCCTGCGAGGGCATGCATTTCTTAGAATTAATGTCAATATTACTAGTAATAGCGGTGGTGCTTGATTATTGGCGAATTTGACGGATGATGCACACACCTGCTGCCGAATGCAGGAGCGTATGCATCTTACCCCAAATTCCTCGTCAACACACTTTCCCCACGTCACATCCTTACTAGGTTTAGACTTCCAACTACTCTCAGTAAAGCAATACAATGCCTCCTCCTAGTGGTCAGAATACACTCAACCTGTAACATCTATTATTGAACACAACAAATGTAATGCCAAAAAACGTATGGTAGCTTTACACATGGTATAAACTAATTGCATGCTATGAAACGAGAAGGAACTGTTTTTTTCTTGATAAAATCATTGTTTTCATGGAACTAACGACCAGAGGTTTTTGCTTAAAAACGGTGCAAATAGAACTACCAACCAGAGTGTCTGCATATCGACGGTCTAATTAGAACTACGAACCAGAGTTTTGCTTGACAACGGCAAAATAATATGCCCAAACGCCCGCAGAAGAACATTTCACTTTCAGCTGATTAAATCTATAAAAATCAATAAATATAAAAATAAACATATATATAGTCATTGTTGGTACACGGTATGAAATTGATGTGAAATTACAGGGAAATTCCGACAGTAACCTGCTGTTTTATTGATATACAGCACATTGCTGGAGACGGAACAGCATTGTGGGCGTTTTGCTCTTAACTGCATATCACCGTTTGAATTTGCAGTAATTAACTGGAAATTGCAAAGGATTTTGGGAAGCCATTGGTTAGTAGTGGCGGCAGAGAATTTGCTAACAAAGCAATGCCAAGTTTCGAGTGTCACACCTAATAGGCTACGCGAATTTAAAAGTAATTATATTACAATTTGTTCGTTTTTTATTTCCAACAGAATACGTTGGTCTGTATTTCACATTAATCTTCTTGTTCTTTTCCAAGGCAACCCTGTATTTCGAATATTTTTTGTTGCAGCTGGTTAGAGAGTCGCTGGATTGCGCAGGTAGGCTACGTGCGTTTCGAATTCATTAAACTAGTTCGTATCATAACGGCCAATCATTCGCCAGCGATAGCTTAGTATGAAAGCATGTTTCCATGTCAGTATTGTGGTCACCAATGCTTAACGAAGTATGCGTTTGTTAGGCATATGAAAGTACGTGCGAGTCTTCCAATCGCGTCGTTTAAAGGCGCCTTTTTAGATTGCACCCGTTCGTTCAGAAACGTAACGCAGTTGGAATGTCATGTATATCGAGAGCATCAAGATAAGAGGAGAGCACAGGTAACTGCAATCGAGTGTGTATCTTGTCATGTAGAATTTTGCGATGTTAGATGCAATGATTTATCCAGTTTAAACTCTCATTTGAAATCTCATATCAGAGAGGGCAGGGCAGTTTCTTGTCCATTTCGTCAGTGTGGGAGAACGTTTTCAGTCGTCTCTTCCTTTACTTCTCATTTTTCAAGAGTACACAAGTCTTGTACAGCATCCAGTCTTTTGGGCCTTGAAACAGTAGAAGAGAGACGAGACTAACGGCAACCAATGAACAAGTTGAGGATGTTTCAGTGTTGGAGGGGGATTTGACTGACGACATAACTGATGATAATGAGGGAGACCAAGCAGCGGTGTGCCAGAGAGAGAGCAGATGAATCCCTTTTCTTGCACAATTTGGCTTTCTTTTATTTAAAGTTGCAGGCAAAACTTTTACTGCCAGCATCAGTCATACAGTCTATTATTGAGGATTTTCAAGCAGTGCATGATATCAGTCAGTCTCATTTACTTCATAAGTTGGACGAAAAGCTGGTATCATTGGATATCTCTGATAGTGAGAGAGAGAATGTCATAGAGGTTCTTAAATCCGAGGATTTGTTTCGGGCATGCAACACTGGTACCTTGAAAACTGATCAAAGACAAAAAACAGTTTTTACATTACATTGAGCCAGTCCCACTTTATCTTGGAATGAATGATTCAGGGAAGGAATGTTTTGCTCAATACATTCCATTCCGTTAAAAGATGCACTTCGATCACTCTTTCAGTGTCAGTCGGTCAAGCAGCAAACACATACAAGCAACAAAAACAAGAGATACAGTCTTTGTCAAGATCAAGAGATGTCTTGGAAGACATCTGGTGGTGGTAGCAATGTGGCAGCAAATGAACTGTTTAAGAAGTAGGAGGAATCTCTTGGTCTGGTACTGTACCAGGATGCTTTTGAAGTGGTAAATCCGCTACTTTGATTTAAGTGGTATAGTCTTACCTGATGGACATGTGTACCGAGAAACATTGTGTGCCATAGCTGGAGATAATCTGGGATCACACAGTATTGGTGGCTTTAGTGAAAACTTCAGTAAAAGCACCCATTTCTGCAGATTATGTACTGTTGACCGTGCTCAATTTTTGTCATCTCCCTTCACAACAGGTGAAAAGAAAACAATTGCATCATACAAAGACAGCGTGCAGCACAGCATGCAGCATAACGTAAGTACATCAAAACTGTCACTGGGAATTAAACTTGATTCCAAATTTATCAAATTAACCCACTTCCATGTGTGCCAACCTGGTCTGCCTCCTTGTCTGGGCCATGACTTATTTGAGGGTATCGTCGCATATGACTTGGCTCTATACCTAAGTATTTTGTCACAAATCAGAAAAATTCTTCACGTATAGAGAACTGAATGGACGGCTTAATCACTTCAGGTACCTTGGCAATGACGCCAGCAATAAGCCATGTGAAATGAATCCAGGAAGTGAGAAATTGAGTGGACATGCTGTCCAGAATTGGTGTTTCCTTAGACTTCTGCCTCTCTTGATTGGGGACAAAATTTAAAATCCAGTTGAAAATGAAGTTTGGCAATTTGTGTTGCAGCTAAGGCAAAAAGTTGAATTTGTTTGTGCTCCTGCCATTGCAACTAGCCAGGTGGCCTACTTGAGAGTCCTTATTGAGGAGTATTTGCCAAGTCGACAGGATTGTTTTCCTAATCACCCACTTAAGCCGAAACACCATTATATATGTCACTATCCTGAACTGATACTTTGCTTTGGGCCTCTTATTCGCTTATGGACCCTTAGGTTTGAGAGTAAACACACACACATTTTAAACAGTGTGCTCACAAATGACACAACTTCAAGAATTTGTGTTCCACATTAGCAGAGAGGCATCAACTTTTACAAGCATCTCTCTGTGCTGGTAATGTGTTTCCACCTTGTGTCATTTTTGATAGAGGTACAGATTTCTTTTCCAAATGATTACAATGACAAGATAAAACAATCTGTTGATCATTTAGGCCTCCAGCTACTTAACTCTGTGGCTGTACACAATGTCCCCGTTAAAGGCACAAGCTACAAAAAAGGCATGTGTGTTGTCTTGGAGAAGAATGATGAGGGACTAGTCTTTGGCAAGATAGAACTGATTCTTGTTTGCAACAGTTGTGTTTACTTTGTCACAGAGAAATGCCAGTCTGATTTCCTTTTTGATCAGGGGATTTACTGCCCAAAGATGGGCTCAGAGAACCCCATTTCAAATTATTTCTGCCTAGATCATGCACGCCTCCTTGACTATTACCCTTTGCCTGTGTACAACATGTTTGGTCTGTCTCTAATAGCCCTTCACCACTCCTTTCCTCCAGAATGTCTGATATAAGTGAGAGCATCAAGGACGCAGTCATTTCTGTCCTGCCAAGTGTGCCAGAAGAGACGCTCATTCTGTTGGTTGAAACGATCTTACACCAGGGAGTGGAATGCAAAGATGACTTGCAGTACATAAGAGAACAGGAAATTGCAGAGGTTATTCGACCAAGCCAGTGCAGAAAACTTTTAAATGCATGGAAATGAGCAGGTACTGTATATTTACTACTTCACTACCAAATTAAAGAGTGTATTAAAATGCTTATTTTTTTATTTAATTAATTACGGCATCATTTTAGTCAATATTGATAATGATAGATTTTTGTTTTCATTGCCAGATGCCATAAGTTGTGCTACCCCCCTACTCCAGTCCCCAGAAGGCAGTTCATCACTGTCAAGCTCCTCGAGATCCAGTAGCCCTTCACCATCACATTCCACACGGCCACCAGTTAAGCAAAACTGGCCAGAAACTTTCCAGGTACCCTGGGAGAAAATGCCACCAGGTATTGGTACTGCCACTGAAAGTGGGATAAGGCCCTCACCAGCAGATAGAAGGCAAATGGTTTGGGTCTTGGTGGACGAAATGAGGAAGTTTGAGGCCAACCCTTCGTGGTCGCAGTGCCTCATAATTTCTGTCAAGATTGTCAAGGGGTTTCCACAGTCCTTGGCTGACATGATAGAAGGGAAATTTATAGGGGGAGGATATGCATCTCTCCTGAGTCAAATAAAAATTCATGTTGAGCATTTAAAGAGAAATAACACTTTGGCACGGTGCAGGTCTGTCACCACAGGGGCAAAGCCAAACACAGGCCCTGCAGATAGCTATGGCTGCACACGGTGGCAGCCAGACCTTCCACCTGAAGAAACAGGAAGCACACTGGAAGAGAAAAAGAAGATACTTTTGGAGTTCTTCTCTCGTGAGGGCTTGTCTGGGATTGAAAGGGGAGAAGTACAGAATCTCATGGAGGTGTTAGGATATTTTGCCCTTATTCGTGGAGTCAAATGCAGGACAATGAAGAACACGCTGACAAAGTTTCCTCAGAGGATTTGTTGTTTAATTCAATGCGCAAGGGAGAGACAGACCCAGCACATTCGGGCGCTGCGCTGAGAGAATCTCTACCGATCACGCTGTGTGGTGCCTGGATATACAGTTTGCAGTCATACATATCAAAAGGTTGAGTTAAGTGGCGGACCGGAGACAAATGGTCTTGTCCCTTCCTGGGGACCCTCGCAGCCATTTAGCATAGGAATGTGACATCCTTGCCGCAGACACTAGAGGTGTTATACTGAGACACACTACAGAGGGGCTAGACACAGAGGCATGCAAACTACAGACACAGTAACGGCAGAAACGGAAACACAATACACTACATATAATATATATATGTATACTAAATAAACTGGGAACCTATCAGAGGCAACGTACTACTTACAGCGCAAGATGATAAACACAACACCGGCCCACACACTTGAATATCTGAAATCTCAGTGGCCATACCTGTTTGTCCCTAGGAGTATGTGTACACATTTTGAGATGTTAACAGACATCAACATTTTGAGAAAACTGGAAGCATCTCTTGAAGGAAATGGGCGAAATATCATGGAGTTCTCTCAAAAAAACCCTACCAACAGTGAAGTCAAGGCTGTTCTGACCCGAAGCAATACCAGTGTGGCAGCTCCATATGTTCTGCTGGTGCTGATGGCTCACTTCAAACAGCAGAGTGATGCACTGATACTGGAAACAGATGTGACGACTGTCTCTAATATTGTTTTATTTTTATTGTAGTTACAGGAGTCGGCCAGTGTGTGCGGTGCACCCCTTTCTAATTGAGAGCACCTGGGGGTAAACCCTCTAATAAGGAAGCCCCAGTGCTTTCTGGGTTGTTTTTCTCTCTTTCTTTCTCACTCTGTTCCAGGTAATCCTGCACCAGGTCGGGGGTTGGACGGGCCGCGGGTTTTTCCCTTCACCCTCTTTTATTCCCAGGTTTTGCGTTGTACAACAAATTAAAGTAAATATACAGTGCAGTCTGTATGTGTTTGGACAGGGACACATTTTTTTGTTGTTTTCATTCTGTTCTCCAACAAACAAACAGTTGACATAAAACAGTCACAATGTGGTTAAAGTGCAGACTTTCAGCTTTGATTTGACCATATTTACATCCATATCAAGTGAACATTGTAGGAATTACAGCCCTTTTTATACATAGTCCCCCCCAATTTTAGGGGCTCAAAAATAATTGGACAAATTAACATAATCATAGATTAAATTGTCATTTTTTTATACTTGGTTGCATATCCTTTGCATGCCATGACTTCCTGATGTCCGTGACCTATCAACATCATCAGAGTCTGGATATCTTATTTTCAGGTTGTCCTACAAGCGATACTAAAACTCTTTGCATTTGAATGGATCTCTATGGGAATTGGGGGGGGGTACTAAACATGACTACTTTCATTCACAGACAGTGTGCGCATCATAAATGGAAATCCAGGAAATCCAGCAATATTTCTTTACAAATAACAACATTTGGGGTTCCTATATGATGCAGTGTATCAGCAACACTGGTTTTCCAGATACCAATGAAACATATCAAGACTAACAAGGACCCAAAGGTGCTCAATTGAATTTTGATGTTGCTCAGCACTCCCCATCAAACATCAAGGCACTCAATGTTGGCTAATTCACTGATTTTACAGTTATTGATGACATATCTTTCTATGTTGCAGTTAAGTATATGTTTAATAGCTGTCAATTTTTTTTTTTTTTTTTTTTTTTGTGATGGTCATAATTTAGAAGCAGAAACAAATTTTGCTCAGAGGCGGTGTACTCATTTGCAACATGGCTCTTTATAATGTTGGTTAAAAAAAAAAAAAACATGCTTTCCTGTTTAGCATTGCAGTATTGCAGTGTTGCTGAAACACTACATAATATAGGAACCCCAAATCTTTTTTTATTTGTAAAGCGATAAAGCTGGATTTTTCCATTTTTCAGAGAGGGTGTACTCCTTCATGATGTGCACTGTAACATTGCTGTGTCCCAAGCATGGTGCCCTAAAATTGGGGGGGGGGATTATGTATAAAAAAAGGGCTGTAATTCATACACTGTTCACCCGATATGGATGTAAATACCCTTTTTTATTACAAATCTCAAATTGTGGAGTACAGAGGCAAATCAATAAATGATGGGTCTTTGTCCCAAACATTATGGAGGACACTGTATTCCTAATAATATTTAAATGTGTTTAATTTCATATCGTTTGTTCTCTGCAGGTTTCTGCCTCTGCTGCTGACGTTGAGAGGTCCTTGACTTTGCCTGACAGTCCTCGATTGATTGTTCTCAGTATGCATGTGTATGTTTAATTTAACTTTTCCTTGACCATGTGGCCACACCACAGGCCTTCCCTGTCCTCACTGCTATGCTATGTGTCAACCCCATCCCAACCCGTTCTCTCCCCTACAGAACTCGCTTCCGCAGGCGAGGCCCCCCGCGGCGACGGAACCTCTCCAACCTTCGCTATCCCTGACTGACCCCCCTGTGACGACTTCACGGTCGCAGGAGGGCTATGGAACTGCCAGTCTGCTACGCGGAAGGCTGACTTCATTTCGGCCTACGCGTCCCTCTTCTCTCTACATTTCCTTGCCCTCACTGAGACCTGGATCACACCAGGCAACACTGCAACCCCTGCAGCCCTCTCCTCCTCCTCCTCCTTCTCTCACGCCACCCGCCCGTCTGGCCGTGGTGGGGGCACAAGTTTGCTGATCTCTCCCTCCTGGAAATTCTCTGTTCTCCCCCCTCTCTCACCTCTCCATCTCTACCTTTGAATACCACTCTGTCTCAATCACCTATCCTGTTAACTTGTATATTGTTGTTATCTATCACCCTCCAGGGGCCCTGGGAAGCTTCCTCGATGAGCTTGACACCCTGCTCAGCTCCTTCCCAGAGGATGGCACCCCACTGATCCTCCTGGGAGACTTCAACATTCACCTTGATGCCTCCCACTCCGCAGCTTTCCTGGCCCTACTCCACTCATTCGTCCTCTCCCTGATGCACTCCCCACCAACACACAAGGCTGGCAATTATTTCTGTGTCAAGAAGTCGGATTTATGAGATCGCTATTCGCGTAACGAACTGTGGCAGCGCAGCCCGGAGCCCACGCGGTTGTGTGCACAAAAATCGTTTTAGATGGACTGGATAATAATTTCTGTCTCGGGAACTTGGATTTATGAGATCGCCAATAGCGTAATCAACTGTATTTAAAACGGTGACGCACACACCTGCGCCCGATTACACGTTTGTATTTGCTATATTATTTTTTTAAATAGTTTCCAATGCCACAGCGTTCGTGTTGGACGCACTGGTTAATTATTTCTGTCTGGGGAATTTGGATTTATGAGATCACTATTCGCGCAACGAACTGTGGCATCGCAGTTCGGTGCCCACGCGATCTATTTGGTGAACGTGTACCACTTGTAGATTGTTTCCTATTGCACAAAATTCGTTTTAGATGGACTGGATAATAATTTCTGTCTCGGGAACTTGGATATATGAAATCGCTAATAGCGTAATCAACTGTATTTAAAACAGTGACGCACACACCTGCGCCCGATTAAACGTTTGTATTTGCTATATTATTTGTTTAAATAGTTTCCAATGCCACAGCGTTCGTGTTGGATGCACTGGTTAATTATTTCTGTCTGGGGAATTTGGATTTATGTGATCGTTATTCGTGCAACGAACTGTGGCAGCGCAGTCCGGTGCCCACGCGATCTATTCAGAGGACTTGTACCACTTGTATATTGTTTCCAGTTGCCCAAAATTCGTTTTAGATGGACTGGATAATAATTTCTGTCTCGGGAACTTGGATTTAAGAGATCGCTAATAGCGTAATCAACTGTATTTAAAACGGGTGACGCACACAACTGCGCCCGATTACAGGATTGTATTTGCTCAATTGTTTGTTTAAAGAGTTTCCAATGCCACAGCGTTCGTGTTGGATGCACTGGTTAATTATTTCTGTCTGGGGAATTTAGATTTCGGAGATCGCTATTCGCGTAACGAACTGCGGCAGCGCAGTCCGGTGCCCAGGCGATCTATTCAGAGGATTTGTACCACTTGTAGATTGTTTCCAGTTGCACAAAATTCGTTTTAAATGGACTGGATAATAATTTCTGTCTTGGGAACTTGGATTTATGAGATCGCTAATAGCGTAATCAACTGAATTTTAAACGGGTGACGCACACACCTGCGCCCGATTACACGTTTGTATTTGATAAATTATTTGGTTAAATTGATTCCAATGCCACAGGGTTCGTGTTGGATGGACTGGTTTATAATTTCTGTCTGGGGAATTTGGTTTTATGAGATCGCTATTCGCGCAACGAACTGTGGCAGCGCAGTCCGGTGCCCACGCGATCTATTCAGAGGACTTGTACCACTTGTATATTGTTTCCAGTTGCACAAAATTCGTTTTAGATGGACTGGATAATAATTTCTGTCTCGGGAACTTGGATTTATGAGATCGCTAATAGCGTAATCAACTGTATTTAAAACGGGTGACGCACACAGCTGTGCCCGATTACACGTTTGTATTTGCTCAATTATTTGTTTAAATAGTTTCTAATGCCACAGCGTTCGTGTTGGATGGACTGGTTAATTATTTCTGTCTGGGGAATTTGATTTATGAGATCGCTATTCGCGCAACGAACTGTGGCAGCGCAGTCCGGTGCCCACGCGATCTATTTGGTGAACGTGTACGGCTTGTAGATTGTTTCCTATTGCACAAAATTCGTTTTAGATGGACTGGATAATAATTTCTGTCTAGGGAACCTGAATTTATGAGATCGCCAATAGCGTAATCAACTGTATTTAAAACGGTGACGCACACACCTGCGCCCGATTACACGTTTGTATTTGCTCAATTATTTGTTTAAATAGTTTCCAATGCCACAGCGTTCGTGTTGGATGCACTGGTTAATTATTTCTGTCTGGGGAATTTGGATTTATGAGATCGCTATTCGCGCAACGAACGAACTGGGCAGCGCAGTCCGGTGCCCACGCGATCTATTCAGAGGACTTGTACCACTTGTAGATTGTTTCCAGTTGCACAAAATTCGTTTTAGATGGACTGGATAATAATTTCTGTCTGGGAACTTGGATTTATGAGATCGCTAATAGCGTAATCAACTGTATTTAAAACGGTGACGCACACACCTGCGCCCGATTACACGTTTGTATTTTCTATATTATTTGTTTAAATAGTTTCCAATGCCACAGCGTTCGTGTTGGATGCACTGGTTAATTATTTCTGTCTGGGGAATTTGGATTTATGAGATCGCTATTCGCGCAACGAACTGTGGCAGCGCAGTCCGGTGCCCACGCGATCTATTCAGAGGACTTGTACCACTTGTATATTGTTTCCAGTTGCACAAAATTCGTTTTAGATGGACTGGATAATAATTTCTGTCTCAGGAACCTTGATTTTGAGATGAGATCGCTAATAGCGTAATCAACTGTATTTAAAACGGTGACGCACACAGCTGCGCCCGATTACACGTTTTGTATTTTTCTATATTATTTGTTTAAATAGTTTCCAATGCCACAGCGTTCGTGTTGGATGCACTGGTTAATTATTTCTGTCTGGGGAATTTGGATTTATGAGATCGCTATTCGCGCAACGAACTGTGGCAGCGCAGTCCGGTGCCCACGCGATCTATTTGGTGAACGTGTACACTTGTATTGTTTCCATTGCACAAAATTCGTTTTAGATGGACTGGATAATAATTTCTGTCTCGGGAACTTGGATTTATGAGATCGCTAATAGCGTAATCAACTGTATTTAAAACGGTGACGCACACACCTGCGCCCGATTACACGTTTGTATTTGCTCAATTGTTTTTTTAAAGAGTTTCCAATGCCACAGCGTTGGTGTTGGATGCACTGGTTAATTATTTCTGTCTGGGGAATTTGGATTTATGAGATCGCTATTCGCCTAACGAACTAGCGCAGTCCGGTGCTCACGCGATCTATTTGGTGAACGTGTACCACTTGTAGATTGTTTCCAGTTGCACAAAATTCGTTTTAGATGGACCGGATAATAATTTCTGTCTCGGGAACTTGGATTTATGAGATCGCTATTTGCGTAACCAACTGTTTTTAAAACGGAGATGCACACACCTGCTTCCGAATGCATGAGCTTCTTCGTTCACTGTGGAGCCCAAGCGTTCCTTTTATTTGCCCCAGGCATTTATAAGTCCTTAAATGTAAGGCTGCGTGTGCACAAAACGCCTGCGAGGGCATGCATTTCTTAGAATTAATGTCAATATTACTAGTAATAGCGGTGGTGCTTGATTATTGGCGAATTTGACGGATGATGCACACACCTGCTGCCGAATGCAGGAGCGTATGCATCTTACCCCAAATTCCTCGTCAACACACTTTCCCCCACGTCACATCCTTACTAGGTTTAGACTTCCAACTACTCTCAGTAAAGCAATACAATGCCTCCTCCTAGTGGTCAGAATACACTCAACCTGTAACATCTATTATTGAACACAACAAATGTAATGCCAAAAAACGTATGGTAGCTTTACACATGGTATAAACTAATTGCATGCTATGAAACGAGAAGGAACTGTTTTTTTCTTGATAAAATCATTGTTTTCATGGAACTAACGACCAGAGGTTTTTGCTTAAAAACGGTGCAAATAGAACTACCAACCAGAGTGTCTGCATATCGACGGTCTAATTAGAACTACGAACCAGAGTTTTGCTTGACAACGGCAAAATAATATGCCCAAACGCCCGCAGAAGAACATTTCACTTTCAGCTGATTAAATCTATAAAAATCAATAAATATAAAAATAAACATATATATAGTCATTGTTGGTACACGGTATGAAATTGATGTGAAATTACAGGGAAATTCCGACAGTAACCTGCTGTTTTATTGATATACAGCACATTGCTGGAGACGGAACAGCATTGTGGGCGTTTTGCTCTTAACTGCATATCACCGTTTGAATTTGCAGTAATTAACTGGAAATTGCAAAGGATTTTGGGAAGCCATTGGTTAGTAGTGGCGGCAGAGAATTTGCTAACAAAGCAATGCCAAGTTTCGAGTGTCACACCTAATAGGCTACGCGAATTTAAAAGTAATTATATTACAATTTGTTCGTTTTTTATTTCCAACAGAATACGTTGGTCTGTATTTCACATTAATCTTCTTGTTCTTTTCCAAGGCAACCCTGTATTTCGAATATTTTTTGTTGCAGCTGGTTAGAGAGTCGCTGGATTGCGCAGGTAGGCTACGTGCGTTTCGAATTCATTAAACTAGTTCGTATCATAACGGCCAATCATTCGCCAGCGATAGCTTAGTATGAAAGCATGTTTCCATGTCAGTATTGTGGTCACCAATGCTTAACGAAGTATGCGTTTGTTAGGCATATGAAAGTACGTGCGAGTCTTCCAATCGCGTCGTTTAAAGGCGCCTTTTTAGATTGCACCCGTTCGTTCAGAAACGTAACGCAGTTGGAATGTCATGTATATCGAGAGCATCAAGATAAGAGGAGAGCACAGGTAACTGCAATCGAGCGTGTATCTTGTCATGTAGAATTTTGCGATGTTAGATGCAATGATTTATCCAGTTTAAACTCTCATTTGAAATCTCATATCAGAGAGGGCAGGGCAGTTTCTTGTCCATTTCGTCAGTGTGGGAGAACGTTTTCAGTCGTCTCTTCCTTTACTTCTCATTTTTCAAGAGTACACAAGTCTTGTACAGCATCCAGTCTTTTGGGCCTTGAAACAGTAGGAAGAGAGACGAGACTAACGGCAACCAATGAACAAGTTGAGGATGTTTCAGTGTTGGAGGGGGATTTGACTGACGACATAACTGATGATAATGAGGGAGACCAAGCAGCGGTGCTGCCAGAGAGAGCAGATGAATCCCTTTTCTTGCACAATTTGGCTTTCTTTTATTTAAAGTTGCAGGCAAAACTTTTACTGCCAGCATCAGTCATACAGTCTATTATTGAGGATTTTCAAGCAGTGCATGATATCAGTCAGTCTCATTTACTTCATAAGTTGGACGAAAAGCTGGTATCATTGGATATCTCTGATAGTGAGAGAGAGAATGTCATAGAGGTTCTTAAATCCGAGGATTTGTTTCGGGCATGCAACACTGGTACCTTGAAAACTGATCAAAGACAAAAAACAGTTTTTACATTACATTGAGCCAGTCCCACTTTATCTTGGAATGAATGATTCAGGGAAGGAATGTTTTGCTCAATACATTCCGTTAAAAGATGCACTTCGATCACTCTTTCAGTGTCAGTCGGTCAAGCAGCAAACACATAGCAACAAACAAGAGATACAGTCTTTGTCAAGATCAAGAGATGTCTTGGAAGACATCTGGGATGGTAGCAATGTGGCAGCAAATGAACTGTTTAAGAAGTAGGAGGAATCTCTTGGTCTGGTACTGTACCAGGATGCTTTTGAAGTGGTAAATCCGCTACTTTGATTTAAGTGGTATAGTCTTACCTGATGGACATGTGTACCGAGAAACATTGTGTGCCATAGCTGGAGATAATCTGGGATCACACAGTATTGGTGGCTTTAGTGAAAACTTCAGTAAAAGCACCCATTTCTGCAGATTATGTACTGTTGACCGTGCTCAATTTTTGTCATCTCCCTTCACAACAGGTGAAAAGAAAACAATTGCATCATACAAAGACAGCGTGCAGCACAGCATGCAGCATAACGTAAGTACATCAAAACTGTCACTGGGAATTAAACTTGATTCCAAATTTATCAAATTAACCCACTTCCATGTGTGCCAACCTGGTCTGCCTCCTTGTCTGGGCCATGACTTATTTGAGGGTATCGTCGCATATGACTTGGCTCTATACCTAAGTCATTTTGTCACAAATCAGAAATTCTTCACGTATAGAGAACTGAATGGACGGCTTAATCACTTCAGGTACCTTGGCAATGACGCCAGCAATAAGCCATGTGAAATGAATCCAGGAAGTGAGAAATTGAGTGGACATGCTGTCCAGAATTGGTGTTTCCTTAGACTTCTGCCTCTCTTGATTGGGGACAAAATTTAAAATCCAGTTGAAAATGAAGTTTGGCAATTTGTGTTGCAGCTAAGGCAAAAAGTTGAATTTGTTTGTGCTCCTGCCATTGCAACTAGCCAGGTGGCCTACTTGAGAGTCCTTATTGAGGAGTATTTGCCAAGTCGACAGGATTGTTTTCCTAATCACCCACTTAAGCCGAAACACCATTATATATGTCACTATCCTGAACTGATACTTTGCTTTGGGCCTCTTATTCGCTTATGGACCCTTAGGTTTGAGAGTAAACACACACACATTTTAAACAGTGTGCTCACAAATGACACAACTTCAAGAATTTGTGTTCCACATTAGCAGAGAGGCATCAACTTTTACAAGCATCTCTCTGTGCTGGTAATGTGTTTCCACCTTGTGTCATTTTTGATAGAGGTACAGATTTCTTTTCCAAATGATTACAATGACAAGATAAAACAATCTGTTGATCATTTAGGCCTCCAGCTACTTAACTCTGTGCAAACTAGGGTTCAGCTAGGGTTAGGGTTAGGGTTAGGAAAACGGTAAGTCTGAGGGTTAAGTCAAGTTTACGGTTGTGTTTAGCAGCTTGAAGAAAGGTTAGGACATGGGTTTGGTAATGATTTTGAATGAATAAAAAAATTTCTCTACTAGCATGTGTACCTATGACCACAGAGCATGTGTAATAAATGCATATTTTTTAGGTGAAACATTTTTGTTATTTAAATGACCTTACATATTATTTTGCATTTGTATTGTAATATTCATGATATTCACCTTGTTTTCCATCAATTTTAAATGGTTTTTTCTGATGTTTTTCAAAGGTACCAATGGCTTCAATTAGGGTTTGGGCTCAAACTAGGGTTCAGCTAGGGTTAGGGTTAGGGTTAGGGTTAGGAAACGGTAAGTCTGAGGGTTAAGGCAAGTTTACGGTTGTGTTTAGCAGCTTGAAGAAAGGTTAGGACATGGGTTTTGGTAATGATTTTGAATGAATAAAAAAATTTCTCTAGTAGCATGTGTATCTATGACCATACAAAATGTCCTAATAAATGCATGTTTTTTTTTAGGGAGAACATTTTTGTTATTTAAATGACCTCATACATATTATTTTGCATTTGTATTATAGTATTCATGATATTTACCTTGTTTTTCCATCAATTTTAAATGGGTTTTTCTGATGTTTTCAAAGGTACCAATGGCTTCAATTAGGGTTTAGGGCTCAAACTAGGGTTCAGCTAGGGTTAGGGTTAGGGTTAGGGTTAGGAAAACGGTAAGTCTGAGGGTTAAGGCAAGTTTACGGTTGTGTTTAGCAGCTTGAAGAAAGGTTAGGACATGGGTTTGGTAATGATTTTGAATGAATAAAAAAATTTCTCTAGTAGCATGTGTATCTATGACCATCCAAATGTCTAATAAATACATATTTTTTAGGTAAAACAATTTTTTTTTTATTTAAATGACCTCATACATATTATTTTGCATTTGTATTATAGTATTCATGATATTTACCTTGTTTTCCATCAATTTTAAATGGGTTTTCTGATGTTTTCAAAGGTACCAATGGCTTCAATTAGGGTTTAGGGCTCAAACTAGGGTTCAGCTAGGGTTAGGGTTAGGGTTAGGGTTAGGAAAACGGTAAGTCTGAGGGTCGAGGCAAGTTTACGGTTGTGTTTAGCAGCTTGAAGTCAGGATAGGACATGGGTTTGTCAGTGATTTTGAAAGAACCAAATAATTTCTGTATTAGCATGTGTACCTATGACCACAGAAAATGTGTAATAAATGCATATTTTTTTAGGTGAAACATTTTTTGTATTTAAATGACCTTGTACATATTATTTTGCATTTGTATTATAATATTCATGATATTTACCTTGTTTTCCATCAATTTTAAATGGGTTTTTCTGATGTTTTCAAAGGTACCAATGGCTTCAATTAGGGTTTAGGGCTCAAACTAGGGTTCAGCTAGGGTTAGGGTTAGGGTTAGGGTTAGGAAAACGGTAAGTCTGAGAGTTAAGTCAAGATTACGGTTGTGTTTAGCAGCTTGAAGAAAGGTTAGGACATGGGTTTGGTAATGATTTTGAATGAATAAAAAAAATTTTCTCTAGTAGCATGTGTATCTATGACCATACAAAATGTCTAATAAATGCATGTTTTTTTAGGGAGAACATTTTTGTTATTTAAATGACCTCATACATATTATTTTGCATTTGTATTATAGTATTCATGATATTTACCTTGTTTTCCATCAATTTTAAATGGGTTTTCTGATGTTTTCAAAGGTACCAATGGCTTCAATTAGGGTTTAGGGCTCAAACTAGGGTTCAGCTAGGGTTAGGGTTAGGTTAGGGTTAGGAAAACGGTAAGTCTGAGGGTTAAGGCAAGTTTACGGTTGTGTTTAGCAGCTTGAAGAAAGGTTAGGACATGGGTTTGGTAATGATTTTGAATGAATAAAAAATTTCTCTAGTAGCATGTGTACCTATGACCATCCACAATGTCTAATAAATGCATTTTTTAGGGAAAACATTTTTTTTTTACTTAAATGACCTCATACATATTATTTTGCATTCGTATTATAGTATTCATGATATTTACCTTGTTTTCCATCAATTTTAAATGGGTTTTCTGATGTTTTTCAAAGGTACCAATGGCTTCAATTAGGGTTTAGGGCTCAAACTAGGGTTCAGGTAGGGTTAGGGTTAGGGTTAGGAAAACGGTAAGCCTGAGGGTCGAGGCAAGTTTACAGTTGTGTTTAGCAGCTTGAAGTCATGATAGGACATGGTTTGTCAGTGATTTTGAAAGAACCAAAAAATTTCTGTATTAGCATGTGTACCTATGACCACAGAGCATGTGTAATAAATGCATATTTTTTTAGGGAAACATTTTTGTATTTTAAATGACCTTGTACATATTATTTTGCATTTGTATTATAATATTCATGATATTTACCTTGTTTTCCATCAATTTTAAATGGTTTTTCTGATGTTTTCAAAGGTACCAATGGCTTCAATTAGGGGTTTGGGCTCAAACTAGGGTTCAGCTAGGGTTAGGGTTAGGGTTAGGGTTAGGAAAACGGTAAGTCTGAGGGTTAAGGCAAGTTTACGGTTGTGTTTAGCAGCTTGAAGAAAGGTTAGGACATGGGTTTGGTAATGATTTTGAATGAATAAAAAAATTTCTCTAGTAGCATGTGTATCTATGACCATACAAAATGTCTAATAAATGCATGTTTTTTTAGGGAGAACATTTTTGTTATTTAAATGACCTCATACATATTATTTTGCATTTGTATTATAGTATTCATGATATTTACCTTGTTTTCCATCAATTTTAAATGGGTTTTCTGATGTTTTCAAAGGTACCAATGGCTTCAATTAGGGTTTAGGGCTCAAACTAGGGTTCAGCTAGGGTTAGGGTTAGGGTTAGGGTTAGGAAAACGGTAAGTCTGAGGGTTAAGGCAAGTTTACGGTTGTGTTTAGCAGCTTGAAGAAAGGTTAGGACATGGGTTTGGTAATGATTTTGATGAATAAAAAAATTTCTCTACTAGCATGTGTACCTATGACCATACAAATGTGTAATAAATGCATATTTTTTAGTGAAACATTTTTGTTATTTAAATGACCTTGTACATATTATTTTGCATTTGTATTGTAATATTCATGATATTCACCTTGTTTTCCATCAATTTTAAATGGTTTTTCTGATGTTTTCAAAGGTACCAATGGCTTCAATTAGGGTTTGGGCTCAAACTAGGGTTCAGCTAGGGTTAGGGTTAGGGTTAGGGTTAGGAAAATGGTAAGTCTGAGGGTTAAGGCAAGTTTATGGTTGTGTTTAGCAGCTTGAAGAAAGGTTAGGACATGGGTTTGGTAATGATTTTGAATGAATAAAAAATTTTCTCTAATAGCATGTGTATCTATGACCATACAAAATGTCTTATAAATGCATGTTTTTTTAGGGAGAACATTTTTGTTATTTAAATGACCTCATACATATTATTTTGCATTTGTATTGTAGTAATCATGATATTTACCTTGTTTTCTATCAATTTTAAATGGGTTTTCTGATGTTTTCAAAGGTACCAATGGCTTCAATTAGGGTTTAGGGCTCAAACTAGGGTTCAGCTAGGGTTAGGGTTAGGGTTAGGGTTAGGAAAACGGTAAGTCTGAGAGTTAAGTCAAGATTACGGTTGTGTTTAGCAGCTTGAAGAAAGGTTAGGACATTGGTTTGGTAATGATTTTGAATGAATAAAAAAATTTCTCTACTAGCATGTGTACCTATGACCACAGAGCATGTGTAATAAATGCATATTTTTTAGGTGAAACATTTTTGTTATTTAAATGACCTTGTACATATTATTTTGCATTTGTATTATAATATTCATGATATTTACCTTGTTTTCCATCAATTTTAAATGGTTTTTCTGATGTTTTCAAAGGTACCAATGGCTTCAATTAGGGTTTGGGCTCAAACTTGGGTTCAGCTAGGGTTAGGGTTAGGGTTAGGGTTAGGTTAGGAAAACGGTAAGTCTGAGGGTTAAGGCAAGTTTACGGTTGTGTTTAGCAGCTTGAAGAAAGGTTAGGACATGGGTTTGGTAATGATTTTGAATGAATAAAAAAATTTCTCTAGTAGCATGTGTATCTATGACCATACAAAATGTCTAATAAATGCATGTTTTTTTAGGGAGAACATTTTTGTTATTTAAATGACCTCATACATATTTTGCATTTGTTTTATAGTATTCATGATATTTACCTTGTTTTCCATCAATTTTAAATGGGTTTTCTGATGTTTTCAAAGGTACCAATGGCTTCAATTAGGGTTTGGGCTCAAACTAGGGTTCAGCTAGGGTTAGGGTTAGGGTTAGGGTTAGGAAAACGGTAAGTCTGAGGGTTAAGGCAAGTTTACGGTTGTGTTTAGCAGCTTGAAGAAAGGTTAGGACATGGGTTTGGTAATGATTTTGAATGAATAAAAATTTTTCTCTAATAGCATGTGTATCTATGACCATACAAAATGTCTAATAAATGCATGTTTTTTTAGGGAGAACATTTTTGTTATTTAAATGACCTCATACATATTATTTTGCATTTGTATTATAGTATTCATGATATTTACCTTGTTTTCTATCAATTTTAAATGGTTTTTCTGATGTTTTCAAAGGTACCAATGGCTTCAATTAGGGTTTGGGCTCAAACTAGGGTTCAGCTAGGGTTAGGGTTAGGGTTAGGGTTAGGAAAACGGTAAGTCTGAGGGTTAAGGCAAGTTTACGGTTGTGTTTAGCAGCTTGAAGAAAGGTTAGGACTTGGGTTTGGTAATGATTTTGAATGAATAAAAATTTTTCTCTAATAGCATGTGTATCTATGACCATACAAAATGTCTAATAAATGCATTTTTTTTAGGGAGAACATTTTTGTTTTTAAATGACCTCATACATATTATTTTGCATTTGTATTATAGTATTCATGATATTTACCTTGTTTTCTATCAATTTTAAATGGGTTTTCTGATGTTTTCAAAGGTACCAATGGCTTCAATTAGGGTTTAGGGCTCAAACTAGGGTTCAGCTAGGGTTAGGGTTAGGGTTAGGGTTAGGAAAAACGGTAAGTCTGAGAGTTAAGGTCAAGATTACGGTTGTGTTTAGCAGCTTGAAGAAAGGTTAGGACATGGGTTTGGTAATGATTTTGAATGAATAAAAAAATTTCTCTAGTAGCATGTGTACCTATGACCACAAAATGTCTAATAAATGCATGTTTTTTTTAGGTGAAACATTTTTTTGTTATTTAAATTACCTTGTACATATTATTTTGCATTTGTATTATAATATTCATGATATTTACCTTGTTTTCCATCAATTTTAAATGGGTTTTCTGATGTTTTCAAAGGTACCAATGGCTTCAATTAGGGGTTGGGCTCAAACTAGGGTTCAGCTAGGGTTAGGGTTAGGGTTAGGGTTAGGAAAACGGTAAGTCTGAGGGTTAAGGCAAGTTTACGGTTGTGTTTAGCAGCTTGAAGAAAGGTTAGGACATGGGTTTGGTAATGATTTTGAATGAATAAAATTTTTTCTCTAATAGCATGTGTATCTATGACCATACAAAATGTCTAATAAATGCATTTTTTTTAGGGAGAACATTTTTGTTTTTTAAATGACCTCATACATATTATTTTGCATTTGTATTATAGTATTCATGATATTTACCTTGTTTTCCATCAATTTTAAATGGGTTTTCTGATGTTTTCAAAGGTACCAATGGCTTCAATTAGGGTTTAGGGCTCAAACTAGGGTTCAGCTAGGGTTAGGGTTAGGGTTAGGGTTAGGGTTAGGAAAACGGTAAGTCTGAGGGTTAAGGCAAGTTTACGGTTGTGTTTAGCAGCTTGAAGAAAGGTTAGGACATGGGTTTGGTAATGATTTTGAATGAATAAAAATTTTTCTCTAATAGCATGTGTATCTATGACCATACAAAATGTCTAATAAATGCATTTTTTTTAGGGAGAACATTTTTGTTTTTTAAATGACCTCATACATATTATTTTGCATTTGTATTATAGTATTCATGATATTTACCTTGTTTTCTATCAATTTTAAATGGGTTTTCTGATGTTTTCAAAGGTACCAATGGCTTCAATTAGGGTTTAGGGCTCAAACTAGGGTTCAGCTAGGGTTAGGGTTAGGAAAACGGTAAGTCTGAGGGTTGAGGCAAGTTTACCGTTGTGTTTAGCAGCTTGAAGAAAGGTTAGGACATGGGTTTGGTAATGATTTTGAATGAACCAAAAAATTTCTAGTAGCATGTGTATCAGATCATAAGTGATTGGGTTTTTTAATTAACAGCAAAAATCCAGATTTCAATGGAAATATCAGGTCAGAAATGACTGGGATATTTAGATAACTAAGAGCAGAACAGCAGAAATTATCAAGAGCAGAAGTCCATAAAGATGTCCTTTTGCCCCGTCATAAAGTTCAATGCTGAGCTCTAGCTCTTCACATGATTAAAGAAATATTGCAAAATATATATTTGTGTATTCTTTTTGACTATTGCATATTATTCTGACGACTACACTCTTAACCTCAGGGTAACAGACACTTTTGGAAAAGGTCAATAGATGGCAGCACTTTCACAACAATCACAGAACCAAAAATTATTCCTCCATCAATGAACAAAGATATTTATAACCATGTTTCAAAGGGGGTGGAAAGGTTAGATGGCTTTAAAAAAAAAAGAGACAAAAAAAACATACAAAATAGTTTATTGGTCTCATTTAATCACTTACATGTACCGTTTACCCCACACACACCCTCCCAGACAAATACGGGACACCTGATTGGACAGTTTTTGAGCAGGGCCTGGGGTCCTGTTTTGTGGGGTCACACACCCTGCCTCATGTCTTCTTAAGAGGGTGAGTCCCAGACTGACAGTCAGAGTCCCTCTCAAAGCCAACCGGGTCCGGTTAGAGCTGATCCCAGACCCTCAGTCCCACCGAGTCCTCTCTCAAAGCCGACGTCCGGTTAGAGCGATCCCAGAACAGGACTGGCCTGGACCCTCAGTCCCACAGTCAAAGCCAACCCGACATCCGGTTAGAGCTGATCCCAGAACAGTCAGAACAGGACTGGCCTGACCCTCAGTCCCACCGAGTCCTCTCTCAAAGCCAACCCGGACGTCCGGTTAGAGCTGATCCCAGAACAGTCAGAACAGGACTCAGACTGACACAAAGTTCCACAGTCCTGGACTCTCATAATCCTCCATTCAAAGGTGAGCTCACCTGGGCTGCTCCCAGACCACTTTAAAAAAAACAAAACAAAAAAAAAAAACAGAAAGACTGTCCTGAGTCCCACAGTCCAAGACCTGGGAGGAGCCCCCCTCCTTCAAAGACAAGAGACACCCTCAAAAACAGAGGGGGGGGGGGGTTGGACAACCACCCGACAGCAGGAAAGGAGCTTTGCGCAGGTGTTCACTGAGCGGCGTCTTTACACTGGGTACGAACAGCGGCACCCATCTTAAAAGCCGGGGATGGGAGCACGCCCTCTGGTGGACAAAGTCTGTAGTGCAAACCCAAAATCAAACCCAAAAACAAGAAAGAAAAAAAAAATCTGGCCTCCCCCCCAACAGACCTGTCTTTCCCTTTGTAGGACACAGTGATGAGAACATTTGACAGAATGAAAACGGAGAGGCCGGGGAGGGATCAAACATGTCTGCTCCCGCGCAACCTGTACCTCGGGGGTACCCCAAACCAGCCCCCCCCCCCCAAGGTCATCCCGCCGGAGCAGCCGTCGGCTCGCGGTTGCCGCGGGAGCAATCGCCACACGGCTTTTACCTTGTCGAAATTCAACAAGGGCGGGAGAGCCAGAAAGCTGAGCCAGAAAGTGAACCAATCGAGTCTGTCACAAAGGAGATCCGGGGCGATCGAGAGGACCTCTGCTTAGAGAGAGAACACAGAACACGAGTAGCGCTACACTCACGCAGAGGATGGACAGACCCCCCCAGCCCGCTGCCGTGGAGACGCCTGCCTATGTGCCCTGACATGGAAAAAAAGAATTAAAAAAAATAAAATTTAAAAAACGACGAAACGATAGCCGTGTGCAGAAACGTGTTCCTGACCCCTCAACAGCCACGTTTGACCAAGGCAACGACTGAAGGGCACACGGCTGTAACCATGGCTACGAACAGGAAACGCTGAAAAGGTGTTTGAACCTCGCTTGGCGCAACAAACTGATACACACACACACACACACGCACACACACGCGCACACACACACACACACACGCACACACAGCTGGGACAAGTCTTAGACCGACATCCCACTCCTAATAACCCCCCCCCCCCCCCCCCCCCGCCCCGAAGAACACATACCAGACCTTGCTGCCTATGAAGACCCCAAAGGCTTAGTAGAGGTTTGATTTCTTTAAAAAAAAAAAGATACAAAACAAACAAAACAAGGTTCAAAGTCTTTGGAGAAATCTGTAGTCAGCCTCAGCGCCCGTCCTGTCCACAAATTTTAAAAGAAGTAGTACCCCTCAAAAAAAAAAAAAAAAAAAAGAATATACAGCTGTCCTTCCATAGGTCTCGCCAAGCCACGCCCCCTTCTCTGTTCTTTGGTGCACTGAAACCAATGACCTCGCCGGGACGTTATCCAATCGGTGAGCATCCTCAGTAGATGACCTCATAAACGGTGGCCTTCTTGTCGCCCGAGCCCGTGACGATGAACTGGTCGTCCGGGGAGATGTCACAGCTGAGCACTGAGGACGACTCCTTGGACTGCAGAGAGAGGGGAGAGGAGAGAGGAGAGGGGAGAGGGGAGAGGGGAGAGGAGAGAGGAGAGAGAGGAGAGAGGAGGGAGGAGAGAGGAGAGAGGAGAGAGGAGAGAGGAGGGAGGAGGGAGGAGAGAGGAGAGAGGAGAGAGCGTTTTTAACACGTTTATCTGGCCGCCATCTTTACCTTTCCACTGAAACAATCTACTGTGACAACCACTGTTCAGCTACCAACTTAAGCTAGCCAAGGCTGCAAGCAGTAATGACAAAGTACACGGTTAAAACATTTAAAACATTCACGTGAAAAATGTTGCCCCAATAAGCAAGTTCTTACTAGAGTCAATAATGTTAATAAATTACAATATTACAATGCAATTTTGTAATATGACTCTTGTAACACATCACATATGAGTACTGTAATATCACAGCTGGTTATTGTTTATGAGACATTACAATAATCATGTGCAGCTGAGGTTAAAATAAATAAACATTCATACATTCACAGAAGTTTTCTAAAGTGCATAATGAGTGCTGAAAATGCTGGGATTTACATTTACGCAGAAGTGCACTGCTCCCGTTTCACCTCTGCAGGTGTACAGCAGGTGCAAAGATCAAAAGAGACGAGTAACTGCGTTCCTGAGAGATCTGCACAACGTTTCTCAGGAAACACGGCATCACCTGCAGCCTCTGCCTCTCCGTAAAAGGACCTCTAACCGGAGCGCACGGGGTTAACGCCTCACCTGGAATATGCTGGAGCCGTACGGTGTGCGCCAGGCGTTCAGCAGGTTGTCCTTCCCCGTGCTCACGAACCACTTACCTGCACAGGTAGGGAGAGAGGGGGCGGGGACACACAGGGAAGGAGGGGGCGGGGACACAAACGGGGAGGGAGGGGGCGGGGACACAAAACAGGGAGGGGGCAGGGACACAAACCGGGAGGGGGGGGCAGGGACACAAACCGGGAGGAGGGGGCGGGGACACAAACAGGGAGGGAGGGGGCGGGGACACAAACAGGGAGGGAGGGGGCGGGGACACAAACAGGGAGGGAGGGGGCGGGGACACACAGGGAGGGAGGGGGCGGGGACACAAACATGAGAAATACGCCTCTGCAAAACCAACAGAGTTCTGACTGAGAGCCAACATCAACACAGAAACACTGACGAACACGGAAGGAACACTAACTGTAAAGCACTGTCTGAGAATTAGCACTGACACTGGAACACTGACCCTGAGAATCAACACCAAAACCCTGACCTCAGGATATTTTTCGGCTGTTGGTAAGAAAAAACAACAACCGTAAAAAACGGTTTTGAACATAATCCAGTGTCACCATTAATGGTGGAAACTCAAAATGCCGTTTGCCGCTGAACTGGTTTCCTGTCTGGAATTTTGAGTGATTTTCATTCGTATTCTTTGAAAATATGTCGTAATTACCCTTCATGCAGATGCAAATTGTTTTTAAGAGGGGGAGAGGGACGGAAAAGTAAAGGAAAGCAGGAGAAGAAGGGAGGCGAGCAGATGGAGGGGAGAGATGGAGAAGAGGGAGAGAGAGAGAGAGAGGGCGGCTGAGGTCACAGCTGTGCAGGTGGAGAGTAATTGCGGAGGATAATTTGAGGGCAGGGTCTCTTTCTCTCGCACACACGCGCGCACACACACACACACACACACACAGATGTGGCAATCACACATGCCTCAACAGTCCAACTATATTAACAGCAAGCCAAGGATAATGTACACAGGTAGCCATATCACCACACAGGTAAATATACACATGCAATCTGATTGGCACTCATCGACCAGTGCACACATTCACATGCAGCCCATTTAGCTCTAATTGGACAGAGCACATTTGCATACGCAATCTGACTGGCTCCATTTGGCCAGTGCTCGTTTGCATATGTAAATTGATTGGCCCAGATGTCTAGCAGGCAGCAGATGGGTGAAAGCTTGGATGAGCTGGGCTCACCGCAGTAGGCGAACTTGAGGGAGAGCACGCAGCTCTCGTGGAGGTGCAGCTGGTACTTGTCGGGTTTGGAGACGTGCAGCACCTCCACGTTGCTGCTCTCCATCCCCACGGCCAGCCACTCCCCTGTGGGACAGTACCCCAGAGAGAAGATCTGGAAGGAGGGAGAGAAGGAGGGAGGAGCAATTAGAGGATGAGTGGAGGAGAGGGGCAAAACAAAAACATCTGAGGATGAGCAGCGACACGACAAGCATCTTCACTATCATCAGACAGACGTACAGCACAGTATGGTACAATGCTATGAGTACAAGCTGTACTATCAGAGGACTAATCATAGTACAGACACAGTATATCCCCAGTACAGAAAGTATAACACCAATACAGACACAGTGTTAGACCAGTATATACCCAGTAATAACCCAGTCTAGCCCCAGTTTAACACTAGTATAAGACCAACTGAGCCCCAGTATAACACTAGTATAACACCAGTATAAAACCAGTCCAGCCCCAGTATATCCCCAGTATAGTCCCAGTCCAGCCCCAGTATATCCCCAGTATAGTCTCAGTCCAGCCCCAGTAGAACTCCTGTATATCTCTAGTCCCAGTGCAGCCCCAGTATAACAGTAGTATAATCCCAGTCCCGCCCCAGTCCAGGCCTAGTCCAGGTCCAATCCAGGCCTAGTCCAGGCCTAGTCCAGGTCCAGTCCAGGTCCAATCCAGGCCTAGTCCAGGCCCAGTCCAGGCCCAGTCCAGGCCTAGTCCAGGTCCAGTCCAGGCCCCTGTGTCCCCTGTACCTGGGAGGTGAAGTCGTGCTGCTGCAGCTGCCGCCCCTCTCTCAGGTCCCAGCAGCGCACCGTGTTGTCCAGCCCCCCCGTCCACAGCTTGGTCCCGTCGCTGGAGATGTCTATGCAGCTGGCCCCGTCCGTGTGGCCCTGGAACTGCCTGCAGTGGGCCAGGGGCCACATGGACACTCAGCTCAGTGCTGCACTCACACAGGCCACTAAACTGACCCCTAACGACTGAGAGACTCAGACCTGGGTCAAATACGTAATTGTTTTGGATTCAAATACTTTTCTGTGCTCTATTGATCTTGCCTGGTGTAATTGAGCCTGCCAATATGACCAGAAGGCAGGGTTTTGCACTTTCTGAAAGTATTTCATTGGTTCCAATGCACCAGACAAGATCAGTCAAGCGTAGAAAAGTATTTGAATCCAAAACAAATAAGTATTTGACCCAGGTCTGACTCAGACACTCTTAAACACGAGGAGGGAACACACACTGGCACTGAGCACTTATTCAGCACTTATTCAAGACCACATCCTGCTTCTGCACTCTGTCTGGCTTTTGCGTTTGTTCTTCAACTAGGAAAGTACTTTGAAAAAGTGAAACGAAAACATATTGGCAAGAAAAAAAGTTTATATAATAAATCTTCTTCTTATTATTATTATTATTAGTATTAATCTTATTATTGTTATTAATATTGTTATGGTCATTATTTCGATTTGGAATGTCTGCATGTGAAGGAAAATGATGTCCCACACAACTGCGCTTTGCCCCGCCCCCATCTCCGCCCGCGTCTCCACGGTCACCTGACGAGCGTCTGGTTGTGCAGGTCCCACACCACGATGTTGCCGTCGCTGCAGCAGGAGAAGCAGACCTTGTTGTCGGGGCTGATCGCCAGGGCGTAGCAGGCGGGGGCCGAGGACGTCAGCTCCGCCTTGATGCGCGGGGTGGGCGTGGCCAGGTCCCAGATTGACAGCGTGCTGGCCTCGCCCCCGACGATCAGGGTGCGCCCGTCGGGGAGGAGCTTACAGGAGCGGATGTAGTTGTCTCGGTTCTGATTGGGCGACACAGAAACAAGGCCTTTAATGAGGTCACCGTGAACGGTCCCATAATGGCCAGTACGTTTTGGCCATTGATAATATTTCTGTATTTACAGAAATAAACCAGCATCCATTTACACACAGTTCAGACAGGATATTATCAGTATTGTGGATCATACAGAACAAATACGAAAAGACAGAGTGAAGTTCGCGCGACAGTAAAGTGGCAATTTCAGTGTGCGTAAAGCAGCAGTCTCAGTGCGGACAGCCTCAGTGGCGACTCACCAGGCAGTCCAGCTGGGCCATGGGGGTCTTGCTGCCGGGCTGGCTGATGTCCCACACCTTGACGCAGCCCTTGCCGCCGGTGTAGACGTGGCGGGTGGAGGCGCTGATGGTGACGGCGCACACCACCTCCCCGTGGCTCAGGCTGTGGATCTGCCGGGCGTGGCGCGGGATGCCCGGGCCAATCAGAGCGTCCGGAGGGAAGGGCACCGGCTGCATCTGCCCGTCCGCGCTCACGTGGAACGAGTACGCCCTGCAGGGAGGGAGGAGACACGCTGGAGTACTGACACTCTGAGAATCAACACTGACACTGGAGCACTGACACTGGAGCAATGAGTGAGAATCAACACTAACACTGGAGCACTGACTCTGAGAATCAACACTAACACTGGAGCACTAACTCTGAGAATCAACACTGACACTAGAGCACTGACTATGAGAATCAACACTGACACTAGGGCACTGACTCAGGGGTCACACCACTCACGGCTTTCCTGAGGCAGCCTGTTGCATGCTGGGAGGGAGGCCTGGAACTCTCATACGGGGGTGTGGAGACTCATATCCGACCTGGGTGGGGGGGGGGAAGGGGGGGGGGCGTTAGCACGTTAGCCCAGCTGAACACGTCTTTCATCAACACACCTGATGACTCCCCAGTCACAACAGAGGACCTGTCACAAACGAGATCGTTTGTCAATCTGTTTCCCGTTATCCCTCCCTCTGTGCTTCTCCCTCCCTCCCTCCCTCCCTCCTCACTCCCTCCTCTCCCCCCTTCCCTCCCTCCCCTCTCCCCCTCCTCTCCTCTCCCTCCACTCCCCTCCCTCTCCCTTTCTCTCTCCCTCTCTCCCCTCCTCCCTCCCTCCTCCCTCTCACCATCGGGGGGCGCCCGTATCCCGCAGCAGCAGCCGCCGCTGCAGCCGCCACCGCCACCCCGTTCATCTCCGGGGAGACCAGGTGCAGCCCCGCCCGTACACCGCGGCCCCGCCCCGCCCAGCTCCCCGTTCACCCCGGGGGGGGGCAGCCCAAACGCTCCGGCCGGGTAGGCACCCTGCACCGCCAGGGAGTTCCGCAGACCCCAGAGCTGATGGGGGGGGGGGGGGGGGGAGAGGGACAGAGAGAGATTTTTAATTGATGACATTACACTGTGTGTTATGTTCCTTGTAATGTGTTTTGTAAAGCTTTGGCAACATGAGTACTGAAGTATGACAAAGCCAAATAAAGCATTTTGAATTGAACTGAATTGAACTGAGAGGAGAGAGAGAGATATAGGGGGAGAGACAGAGAGAGAGAAGGGAAGAGAGAGACAGGAGTAGAGGGAGCGAGAAACGGGTAGAGAGAGAGAGAGAAAGAGATGGGGGAAAGAAAGAGAACGAGAGGAAGGGGGGGGGGGAGAGAGAGAGGACATATAACTCTCCATCGTTACATAAAAACAAACACCCTCATATATACCAACCCAACTCAAACATCCACCCACCAAAAAAGTATAAAACCCAACACACAGCACTCAAACGTTCAAACACGCGTCCATTTCATTGTCATCAGGCACACAAACACCCCCCCCCCCCCCCAAATAAACCACATCCTTTAAAATGCTGCCACATCATTCTGCAGTAATCAGACAGCGCCCTCAGGCAACATACCCCCTAAAAACAAACTGCACACAGGAGGAGAGAGGGAGGGAGAGAGAGAGAGAGAGAGAGAGAGAGAGGAGAGAGGGAGAGAGGGAGAGAGAGAGTGACCACAGAAGAAAGCCCAATGAAGAAAAAAGGAAAACTGTCCAGGAATGTTTCACAGATGCTGTGGCAAATATATAAATTCATAACAGCAGCATCATGTGGAAAAAAAAATCATCCCTCAGTTAACCAGTTTAACAAAAACTTGGAGACGGATGGATCGGCAAAAAAATAGGGGAAAAAAATTAATTTAGCTCGGCATATAAAAATAAAAGCTCATATGGTCACCACATGGAATGCGGGGGGGGGGGGGGGGGAATTAAAAAACTTGCTTACAGGGCCGAAAAAAAAACACATAAAAAGGCAGTGAGGTCTCGAAACAACACACGCCAAATGGTTCTCATTTCTCCATGATTACAATGTCACAGAGACTAAAAACTCTTCTACACCAGCAGGCATTTTCAAACCCAGCCCTGCCCCCCGCCCCCCCAAGAATATCAGGATGTAACCGTAGGGACAGTGTTTCCATAACAACAGCATCCCTGTCACCACAGTAGCACCTGTCCCGCAACCAAGCGCTGAACCTCCCTTTCGGTGTCCCACTGTTTAATGTGAAGTCCCTCGCCCTTCCACTGAATTTGGGATGCTGGGTTTCAGATATTTTGCACCTTACAGTTGGAACAATCTTGAAAAAAATCTTGATAAAAAAAATTTGACAAATCACTTTCAATTCCTGACTTCGCACGTGTGATTCATGACTCTGTGACTGAAACACGCTCCTGTTTTGACCCTCCTTTTGTCCTGTATAACTTTGTAACTGTGTGTTTTATGTCAGGTCCCCCCCTTGCGAAAGAGATTTCGATCTCAATGGGGGGGTTTCTCCTGGTTAAATAAAAGTTTAAAATAAATAAATAAATAAATAAATAAAGGGACGTTTCCGGGGGTAGTCGAGAACTTGCCAAACTTCGCCCCCGCGGGACAGACCGGGGGGGGCCGTGCGAAGAGGGCGATGGTAAACGGTAAATGGACTCCATTTATATAGCGCTTTTATCCAAAGCGCTTTACAGTTGATGCCTCTCATTCGCCAGAGCAGTTAGGGGTTAGGGGTTAGGCGTCTCGCTCAAGGACACTTCGACACGCCCCAGGGCGGGGGTATCGAACCGGCAACCCCTCCGACTGCCAGACAACCGCTCTTACCTCCTGAGCCGTGTCGCCCCCCGCCCCATTTCGGGTTTTCCCCACCAACCGTCGCTCCTGATCACTGAACTGCGATCGATCGTACCTGGAGCTGCGCATCTGGCGCAGGCGTCCGTTTGGGCTGGGGGGGGGGTCTGGCTGCAGGAGAGAACCAGCGCTGGGGGGGGGCGAGGGGGGTGGGGGGGTGTACAGCTGTTTAGAGAACACCGCCAGGGTAATTGGTCGTAATGAAAACCAGCCCGACACACACAGGCCCTCTGGGACAGGCGCACACCCCCCTGCGTCACACACACACACACCCCTGCGTCACACACACACACACCCCTGCGTCACACACACACCCCTGCGTCACACACACACACGTGCAAGGCCGCAGGGCATGGGAGGCCCAGGGCTGCTCGGGCTCGTG
>CM045888.1:6732100-6747100 GCA_025169545.1 Anguilla japonica | reverse complement strand
CCTCGGCCCTTATCCCCATTGGACAGGGAGCTCTGGGAGAGGGGGATGAGAGGAAGAGAGGAGGAGAGGAGGAGAGGAACAAAGCGAGAGCAGAAGACCACGGGGGGAGAGAAATGAGAGGTAATGAGAACGCACACACTGACAGAAACACTAAAACAGTGGAGCCCGTCGAAATGAGAGCTCTTTTCTGACGATGTCAGCGCGGGACGGGTACTTAGCGCGCGCGCTAACAGGGCGTCCGGAGAAAGTGGCGGGAAAAGAACGGAAGACATTTCCCGACTGAGAAAGAAGAGCGAAAGAAAAGGAGAGGGAATTTTGCAGGGGGAGACTTCAAGAGAGATTGAGAGAAGTAAAGTAATGGAGAGGAAAAGAGAGAGAGAGAGAAAGAGAGATAGAGAAAGCGGTTTGAGAGAGAAAGAAAGAGAGATGAGCGGCGATGGAGCGCGATACTCACAGGTCCCGCCTCGCGGTCTTTATCCGGCCCGGTCAGCCACACAGCCCCACGTCCCCAGCGGTCAGCAAAAACAGAAATGAGGAACAGCAATGTGATTAACCCACCAATCAGAGAGCGCCACTTAGGGAGAGCTCCAATCAAAAAGCACCAACGAGAGAGGACCACTCAATCACAGAACTCTGACTGGGGAGGATCACCAGTCACCATAACCACAGCATCCGACCCTGGCCCCACCCTCAGTGATGCCCCACCCCCAGTCTGGCCCCACCCTGCATATGGCCCCGCCCCCAGTCTGGCTCCTCCCTCAGTCTGTCCCTGCCCTCAGTCTGGGCCCACCCTCCATCTGACTCCGCCCCCCCCCCCCAGCCTGGCCCCGCCCCCAGACTGGCTGCACCGTCCACCTGTCCCCGCCCCCAGTCAGGCCTCGCCCCCAGTCTGGCCCCACCCTCCATCTGGCCCCGCCCCAAGTCTGGCTCCACCCCCTACCTCTGTGTTGCTCGGCAACGGCCTCCAGGTGAGCGCGCTCCTCCTTGGCGGCCAGCTGGGCCCCCAGGGCCCCGGGGAGGGCCAGCAGGCTGGAGCCGGCCCCCAGAGCCAGGCCCGGGTGCTGCAGGCTGGAGGGGTGGGCCCCCATGGGCAGGCCCTGCGCTGCATGCTGGGATAGGTGCTGAGCCTGCAGCTGCTGCTGGAACGGGGAGGGGGAGGGGGGAGGTGCACGTTAACACAGCAGGGCGTGGTCACCTCTGCTGGGGGGAGGGGGTGGGGTGGTGACTGCGGCAGCCAACCGCAAAAACATTCACTCAACAACCAAAGGAGCTGACCGTGACCAAAAACACTAAAACACTGTGACATCACACTGTGACTGTGCAAACTGAAACACTGTGACATCACACTGTGACTGTGCAAACTGAAACACTGTGACATCACACTGTGACTGTGCAAACTGAAACACTGTGACTGTGCAAACGGAACCACTGTGACCTGAGGTGAAAGATCATGACCAAAAACACTGAAACTCTGTGCACAACTTTCTCTCTAAGGCACTAAGCAGGCACTCTTCTCTTACAGGAAGTCTATTACCGGAGCCTGTAAACAGCCCAAGCACAGTGACCATTCTCTCTGATAGAGTCCCCATCATCTCCCTGTTAGCTGTTAGCCTAAACTGAACTCCTGACGCTGGGCTGCCCCCCCTCTATTGCCAAGTTCCTCCTGAGATTTCTTCCCACTTCCTCACTTTATTGTTTTTCTTTTTGGCCAATCAGTATCAAGCTTTCCAAATACTCCTACTTCCTGTCATGAATTGAACGGAAGTGCACCATACTTAACGAGCTCAGGGAACCCTGGGTAATCACGCCATTGTCAAATATTCATTTATAAGGGAGCTGATTGTGTTAAGAAGTTTGCACTGATCACTTTTCAGCCTCGCTGCAAATGCGTTAGGTCATCCCTCCAAAACGCAGAGCAGTCAATCCACCTCCCTCAACCTCTCAACATCTCACTCTCTTTCTCACACAGAAACCCCCCCCCCCCTCCCTCCCTCCCTCTCTTCCTAACGGTGTGTACATGAGGTGTAGGGAACAGGACAGCATCCCTCTTTCCAAAAACCAAACAAAAAAAAAAAAAAAATGAACAAAAATAAATGAATAAATAGATGGAAGCAGAAGATGGAGGTACACACTGTGGGAGGCAGAAGGGGGAGTCCACGTACCCCTATCGCCGCATTCAACTCCCCCATAGTCACCTGCTTGGCGCGTTCCATGGCCTGGACCACCTGCTGCTGGTGCTGAGGAGGAACAAACCATTACTGAATTAGAAGGGGGGGTGTCAGAGGTGCACGACGGTGTCAATGCCGAACATACTAAAATGAACACATATGCATGAGTCCTAGCAAAACAAAGGCTGATTGGATATAACCTCAGGACTAGCTAACGGCAAGCACGCTAACACGATGACCATGTGATCTTTCACAGCTAGTTTAGCTGTGAACAGCACATAAATTGGGATAATTAGCTTGTTAAAAAAGAGGTGGTAGTGTTCTTTCATTAGAAGTACATGCTCCTGTGCTGTCTTCTCTGTGATTGTGTGTGTCTGTATCGGTGAGTCTGTGAATCTAATCGTAAATATTAAAGCATAATGGCTGGCATTTTATGCAGCACTTTTCTCACATTCTAAGCACTTTACAGTGATGAGGGGGAAACTGGTCTCAACCGCCATCAATGTGTAGTACCTGCCCTGTGTGATGCATGGCAGCCATTTTGTGCCAAAACGCTCACTACACATCAGCTGAGGTGGAGAGGGAGAGAACGATATTCAGCCAATTATCCTAGGGGATGATTAGTTGGCAGGTTGAGAGCGCCAGGTTGGGAATTTAGCCAGGATACTGGGGGGAACCATTACACTTTGCAATGGATGTTGAGGGATTTTTAATGACCACAGAGAGTCAGGACCTCGGTGTGTGTGTGTGTGTGTGTGTGTGTGTGTGTGTGTGTGTGCGCGTGTATGTGTGTGTGTGTGCGTGTGTGAGTGTGTGTGTGTGTGTGTGTGTGTGTGTGTGCGTGTATGTGTGTGTGTGTGTGTGCGTGTATGTGTGTGTGTGTGTGTGTGCGTGTATGTATGTGTGTGTGTGTGTGTGTGTGTATGTGTGTGTGTGTGTGTGTGTGTGTGTGTGTGTGTGTATGTGTGAGTGCGTGTGTGTGTGTGTGTGTGTGTGTGTGTGTGTATGTGTGTGTGTGTGTGTGTGTGTGTGTGTGTGTGCGTGTATGTGTGTGTGTGTGTGTGTGTGTGTGTGCGTGTATGTGTGCGTGTGTGTGCGTGTGTGTGTGTGTGTGTGTATGTGCTTGCGTGCGTGTATGTGTGTGTGTGTGTGTGTGTGTGTGTGTGTGTATGTGTGTGTGTGTGTGTGTGTGTTGGTGTATGTGTGTGTGTATGTGTGTGTGTGCGTGTGTATGTGTGTGTGTGTGTGTGTGTGTGTGTGTGCGTGTGTGTGTGTGTGTGTGTGTGTGTGTGTGTGTGTGTGTGTGTGTGTGTGCGTGTGTGTGTGTGTGTGTATGTTGTGTGTGTGTGTGTGTGTGTGTGTGCGTGTGTGTCCTGCGCTCACCTCCTGTGACAGGAAGGGGATGAGTTGGGCACAGATCACGTTCAGCCTCTTGGCGATTTCCGTCTGCAAAATAACAACAGGGATAATAGCTGTCACTCACAGGCTCACAGGACAAGAGGCTCCACCCACACCACACAGACCCCTCCCCACTGCAACACTGACCCTGCCTCCAGCCCAACTGGCTCCACCCACAGCTCTGCAGAACACTCACAGGCATACTGACTCCACCCCCCTACCACAATGACCCTTTCCACACTAGCCAAGCTCCACCCACATTTAAACTCCACCCACACAGGGCTGCTTGCAGTACCCCAGACCAGCCTGTAGAGGGGGTGGGGGGGGGCTCTGTCCCACTGGCTCATCATGTGGAAAGACAGAGGAGGATAATCACCAGGATACCTGAGCACTGAGCGGACACAGGGAGCACAGGTGGAGAGTCCAGGTGTTATGAAAGTAAAAGTCCTGCCGCTAGTTTTCTCCCACCCATGAACTCGCTGAGCCAGCTGATTTCAGTAATTAGCTCTACTTCCTGCCCCGGCTGGGGAATTCCGGGTGGATGGAGCAGAATACTGCGGCGGACTTTTGGACTCTCCGAACCTGGATTTTGCCACCTCTGGCAGGGTGAAAGGGGGCAGATACGAGGAGAGCACGAGGCTAGCCGCGGGACGTAGCGACGGGCCCCGGCGCTCGGCCATTTTGCGGCCTCGTTAAACACACGATGGCGCGCTGCGGGGGACGTGGCAGGCGCCCGTGCGCTTTACCGCACGCGAGGCGCGTCCGCAGAGCGCCGCCTGCAAACCGCGGAGCGGAGCTGAGCAAAGCGGAGCTGGGCGGAGCGGCTACGCGTTTGGCAGCGAGAAGCTAGCCGCGGCGTCCGCAGCCCTGGGAGAGAGCTGCAGCGCCGGGGGGGAGACGGCAATCGGCTCCAAAGTGCTGGGGGGCGGGGGGGGGGGGTGATTGCATGTACCCCCCTCCCCCCAACCTCCAGCCCCCCCCCCCCCGCCGCTGTCACTAGTCCACATCAGCAACTCAGAGGTGATTTATTAACAGGGTGGTGAACCACCTCAACCCCTCCCCTCCTCCTCCTCTCTCCCTCCCTCTCCCTTTCCCTCCCCCTCTCCTCATTCTTCTCCAGACAGACAGTGACCACCCCTCCCCCCCCCCCCCCCCCCCACCCCGCCCCGCCCCCCACTCTGCTACAGAAATCCATCACCCACCCTGGGAGAAACAATGATTTCTTGTTAGTAGATGGCAACGGGCAAATTACATCTTCAGGAGGGAAAGAGGGGGATGGAGGGAAGGGAGGGACTGGAGAGGGGGATGGGGAAAAACGGGAGAGAGAGAGGAAGAAAGCAGAAGGTGGGAGGGGGAGGGAAAAAGGGAGAGGAGGGGGGGACAAATAAATCTAATAAATTAAAAATCTTTTCCTTGTTTGTCTTTCAAACAGAAAACAAAGAAAGCCAAAAGTTTTCCAAGCAGTTCATCCCCCTTTAAAAAGACAGAGAACGAGAGACAGAGAGAGGCAGAAAAAGGGAGAGAGAGAGAGAGACAGAAAGAGGGAGAGAGACGAAGAGACAGCGAGGTTGTGCTGCACATGTCATCCACAGGACGGTTACCTGGCACAGAAGAACAAAAGCCTCTCACCTGTTTGTGCATTTCTATGTTCAGGCCGTACGACATCTCATAGTACTGCGAACGAGAGAGAGAGAGAGAGAGAGAGAGAGAGAGAGAGAGAGAGAGAGAGAGAGAGAGAGAGAGAGAGAGAGAGAGAGAGTGTGAGAGAGAGAGTAGAGAGACCGATATAGAGAGTGAGAGTGGAGAGAGAGAGAGAGAGAGAGATACATCTCAATAAGCATTCGTCACAAAAAACAAAGCAGCCAGCAAACCCAGAAGTTAAGGACAGGAACACACACACACTCGCTCGCTCGCTCACACACACACACACACACACACACACACGCATGCACACACAAACACACACACATGCACGAACGCACTCATGCACACGAACACACACACACACACGTCTGCCTGCAAAACAGACACGCACAAAAAAATCCCTCAGTCTGAAGCCTTTTTTAAAATTCAAGTCAAAATAAATAAATAAACAAACAGCAGACACCCAAATGCCAATCTTCAAAAGGAGGGGGGGGGGGGGGGGGGGGGGGGGGGGGGGGGGGGGGGGGGTGGCACACCCGTTCTGAATTAAGCTGGCAGGCGGCTGCTTTTCAATAAACCAGCTCATTCCTGACAGCTGCCTGTTGTATTCCTAGTGCCTGCCAAGATTCTACTGTTGCTAGGCGACACCGAAACTTCAGAGTTAATTGCCAAAAAGAAGAAGGGGGGAAAAAAAAAAAAAAAAAAAAGGACTGAGAGAGAAGAAAAAACGAGTCGCTCCCTGCCAAGAACCCGTCCCGCGCCGGCACACACCCCGCCCGAACCCGCAGCAGGTGCTGGGGCCGCGTCACCAGGGGGGGGGGCGGGGGGGGGGGGGGACGCCGATTCCAGGGTTTTGACCACAAGGGGGCGCCTGAAAACCTCAGAGCCGGTCCCCGCGGCAACGGCGGTCTGGCGCCGAGGCCTCGAACCCGGGACCGCTGGAGGCATTTCAGGGCCCTGCTGGGTTTGCGGTTCGTCATCGCATCGCTCGCGCTCCTGCTAGACCCTCCAAAAAATCTTAATTCGAGACACCCCCCCCCCCTCCTCCAAGGGAGGGGAGCGAACTGTACCCAGCCCTGGGTGGGGTGGGAGGATGGGGGGGGGGGGGGGGTGACCAGAGGTGGAAAATCCAGGTTCAGAAAGTAAAAGTCCCCCCCAGTAATTCCTGCCTTAGTTCCAATCACCAGGATTGGCCGATTAGCACAACTCCTCAGCCAGGAAGCAGAAGGACTGAGTGCAATCTGCTGACTGTCATGGTGGAAGAAACACACAGCAGGACTTTCACTTCCTGACCCCTGAACTTTCCACCTCTGCATGTGACAGGGGAGCTACCAACACAATTGATGACAGAAAATACTCAGTACTCTGGGAAATGTAGGCACTCAACCACGATTTAACCCCGCTACGTGTCACAATTAATCAAATGACCGCTCCATCCAATGTAGTGTTAAAGGCCCCCGATAAAGCCTTCTGACAAGCACTGGTGCTCAGTGTATGCATTTGTATTTCCGCACCATGAAGTCTTGTGCGCACTGAGCATGAACACTTCCTGTGTCAAAGGTCGGGGGGCGGGACAATAAGAGCAATGGGGTGTGAACAGTCAGCCAATAAGAGCAATGGGGTGGGAACAGTCAGCCAATCAGACCACTGTAGAGGGCGTAAACTCACCATCACATAGTGTCTCTGAATCTCAGTCTTCTCTGTAGCCAGCTTCTCACACTCCAGCTTCAAACTGTGAGAGAGAGAGAGAGAGAGAGAGAGAGAAGGAGAGAGGGAGAGGGAGAGAGAGAGTTGTTTAACAACTGCAAAGAGCTTACCTTCTCACTTTCCCAACTGGTATAATATTTTTTTTTAAGATAAACAGCTTCTCCTTTTACAACAGAGACAGGTGATTAAAAAGCACACATTAGTTTAACAGCACAGTACACACACACACACACACACACACACACACACAGCAGAAGTGAATTCCACTCAGCAGCAGGTTTGTGTTGTCTTTGGGCCAGGAGCACATGCTCCGTGAATCTGTTTACTTTGGCCAGGTGAGTCGAGCAGAGAAGCCGTGGGTTAGGAGTGAGTCACTGTCCTCGAAAACACACATGCACACACACACACGCACCTACACACACACACACACACACACACACATACACACACACACACACACACACACACACACACACACACACACGCACGCACACACACACCTACACACACACACACACACACGCACACACTCGGCCGAACACACACACACACACACACGCACACATGCACACTCTCGGCCGAACACACACACAAACATAAACACAAACACACACCGAGCAGCAGAAACAGGGGTTCCCCAAAACCTCCAGGACAGGTCCCAAAACACCAGCCCTGCTCGCCCCATCCACCAACACCCCCCCGCCCCCCCTCCCAAGGCCGTATTTCCCCCCCCCCCCCCCCCCCCCCCCCCCCCCCCCCCCCACGTGGCTGCCATGGAGACGCATTCACAGGCGAAGACCTGGGAAATAACACCGTGATTAATGTGGCCCCATTACCTGCCTGCAACAGGTAATAAGCTCACGCCCGCTCCCCTCCAGCGCCTGCTGGAGCTGCCGCTGCCCAAAATGGAGTCATCCATCACTCGCCAGGGACGGCTATTAATCCCCCCCCCCCCCCAGAACTTTCACCCAGGAGAAGAATCTCTGTCTGTGCTCCCCACCCCCCCCCCCCCCCCCCCCCTTACACACACACACACAGAAGAGCACACACACACACTCACGCTCACACAGGCACATACAGTACACACAGACAGACAGACAGAGACACACACACACCACACCAACAGACACACACGAGCATGCACACACACACACACACACACACACACACACACACAGTGTCTCATTAACGCAGTGCACAGGGGTCTGATGGATACACAAACTGACGGCCTCACAATAAAACAGAGAGAAAAGGTGCTGATGCAAAAGACAGGAAAAATGTAGGCCAGCAGAGAGACAGATTACAGCAATTCCCCCAGAGAGCCTTCCCACAATGACACAGTACACACACACACACACGCACGCACGCACGCACGCACACACACACACACACACAAACGCACATACACACACACGCACGCACACACACACACACACACAAACGCACATACACACACGCATGCACACACACACACGCACGCACGCACGCACAAACGCACACACACACACGCACGCACGCACACACACACACAAACGCACATACACACACGCACGCACGCACACACGCACGCACAAACGCACACACACACACACGCACGCACGCACGCACGCACACACAAACGCACATACACACACACGCACGCACGCACGCACACACACATGCACACACAGACAGACACAGAAACACACAGATCAGAAAGAGACAGACACACGCACATACACACATGCACACTAACACACACGCATGCACACACACGTGCACACACAGACAGAAACACATACACATACACTCACACATACACTTACACAGACAGACACACCCATGCAGACAAACTGTCAGAAACGTTTCTAAACCACAGCGCAGAACTTAAAAACCCCCCCCCCCCCCCCCCCCCCCCCCCCCCGCCCTCAGCACACACAAGGGAATTTACAAGCCAACCATCACCTCCCAATAACAAACATGCAGGCCACAGAAACACAGGCTTTACAACCCAGAGCAAAGAGCCATAACTCTAACCACAAACACATGCTCAGTCACTCTCTCACACACACACACACACACACACGTAAAACAACTCGGATCGCATTGCAGTACCACCCATGGCTTCAAGCAAGGAAACCTCAACCACAAACCCCACAGGAAGAGCTGGTTTAAAGTGTAGACACATGTTCTCTCTCTTTCTCACACCCCCACACACACACACACACACACACACACACACGATAAAAACATACACAAAAATATGGGTGCACGTACGCAAACACAGTCACACAAATACGAAAACACACACGAACACACATGCGCAGGCACACACGAGCACACACACCACAAACCCAAACCTCTCCAACACAAAACAAACACATACGCGCACACACACACACACACACACAACAGCAGAAACAGGGGTTCCCACAAAACCACACACACACACCTCTCTAGCACACGCACACACACACACGCACACAACACACACACACACACACACCACACACACACACACACACACACACACACACACACACACACACACACACACACACACACACACACACACACACACACACACACACACACACACACAGCTAGCCAGAGAGACCTCATTCAGAGGGTTGTCTGAACTAGTCATTAGAAGCCATTAAAGATGCACAGGAGCCCGTCCACACAGATCTCTCCACAGGGACTGATGTTAGCGCACAGAAAGCAGCTAATACCCTCTTCACACTCCCAGACTCCCCCCGGAGTCAGGACCCCCCCACCCCCCCCCCCCCCCCCCACCCCTCCCCAAACTCACCCCCCACCCCCCCTAATCCCCTCTCATTTCCCAGCATCCTCTTTCCTTAAAGACCTCTTCAGACCCAGCAATCAGCCACTAGCCAGGATCAAAATGGCTAAAAGTGGAATTAAGCCCTGCTATTACTCTGTGTGTGTGTGTGTGTGTGTGTGTGAGTGTGTGTGTGTGTGTGTGTGTGTGTGTCTGTGTGTGTGTGTGAGTGTGTGTGAGTGTGTGTGTGTGTGTGTGTGTCTGGGTGTGTGTGTGTGTGTGCGTGCATGTGTCTGGGTGTGTGTGTGTGTGTGTGCGTGCGTGCATGCGTGCATGTCTGAGTGTGCGTGTGTGTGTGCGTGCGTGCGTGTCTGAGTGTGCGTGTGTGTGTGTCTGCGTGTGTGTGTGTATGAGAGAGAGAGTGTGTGTGTGTGTGTGTGTGTGTATGTGTGTATCGTTGGTTCATTCTGTCTGTTACTGTTGAAGCTGTCCAGGTTGTTCCTCTCTGGTCTGAGGAACACAGTAAGGACAGGAGCACTAATGACAGGTACAGGTCCATGGAGGCTCATCCTTTACCTGTAGTTTAGTTTAGTTTAGTTTAGTTTACAGCCATTTAGCAGATGCTCTTATCCAGAGCGACTCACTGGAGCAATGCAATGCAGGTTACGTACGTTGCTCAAGGGTACAATGGCAGTGTCCTACTGGGGAATCGAACCTGCGACCTTTAGGTTACAAGACCAACTCCTTACCTATTATACTACACTGCTGCCTGTAGACCAGAGCATCCAGCACTGCGCCAGGCCTGGACTTGAGCACCCGAAGGGTTTATTGCCTCTGCTAAAAAACACAAGCTGTCCCAGTCAGAACCGCCGTATCTCTAAATCTCGACCATACACGACGGATCAGACCTGAAAGAGACCGTGAGTCCCAACCAGCTGGCCAGCTATGGCTGAATTCTTGTGCACCAGCTTAGGTAGACCCCAGCACAGGTATAACCCAGTGCAGGTAGACCCCAGCACAGTTATAACCCAGCTCAGGTTACACACCCGTGCACACAGACACACACACAGCATACACAGTACATGCATATAAATACATATGTACACACACCATACAGACACATGCTGTACATATGCGCACGCACACACACACACACACACACACACACACTATACAAAAACACACAGACATGCACACGCGCAAACACACACACACACAAGCACAAACACGCACGCACGCACGCACGCACACACACACACACACACACACACAGAGGACACACAGAGCAGTAAATGGAGGGTCTCTGTTATATATGCTGATGTATCAGATGTCACATCTGGCCCACCTGTGATGCAGAAGCAAGCAAACAGGCAAGAGCTCCCTGTGAGTCTCTCTCCCTCCTCCTCCTCCTCCTCCTCCCTCCTCCTCCTCCTCCCCCCTCCTCCTCCTCCTCCCTCTCCTCCCCCCCCCCCCCCCCCCCCCCCCCCCCAAAAGGGTTCTCACATTTCGCCAAGCTGCCCACTTCCACCCCCCTCCCTCTCAGATCCCAGCCCCTGATTGCACTGTTTTACACCCAAGCCGCCCCGCCCCCGCCCCCCCCCCCCCCCACGCCACCCCCGCCCTCCCCTGTCTGGTTCCCATCACCAGGGCCTTATAAAACAGCCACATGCAGAGGCAGGTCACATGACCTGAGGGAGGAGGTGGGGGGGGGGGGGGGTTGCTGACTACACCCCCTCAGGACCTCAACTTCCTCCCGGTCGCCCAGGCAACCTGTGCGGTCTGTCTCAGATTCCTACTCTTAAGATCAGACATTTACACTCTCTCACACCCACACACACATGCGCGCGCCACAAACACACACACACACACACACACACACACACACACACACACACACTCACTCTCTCACACCCACACACGCACATGCGCACGCCACAAACACACACACACACACACACACACACTCACTCACTCTCTCACATCCACACACACACATGCGCGCGCCACAAACACACACGCACAGACACACACCAAAATCTCCCGACAACTCTGCGACAAAAGGTCACTCAGGAACAATGCAGACAAAGCTCTTTTCCCCCTGTGTTTCTGGGCCTACCTGTAGTAACCTCTGTCTGTGCCTACCTGTAGTAAGAGGCCTACCTGTGTCTCTGGGCCTACCTGTAGTAAAAGGCCTACCTGTATTTCTGGACCTACCTGTAGTAAAAGGCCTACATGTGTTTCTGGGTCTACCTGTAGTAACAGGACTACCTGTATCCCTGGGCCTACCTGTAGTAAAAGGCCTACATGTGTTTCTGGGCCTACCTGTATTAACAGGCCTACCTGTGGTACTGTGTCTGTAGAAACTGGAACTCCTCCTTGATGCGGTCCAGGGTCTCGGGGTACGTGAGTTTCAGAGCCTGTGGGGCTCCAGAAGCTGCCGCTGCTGCTGCTGCTGCCGCGGCGGCCGCTGACACCGAGGACCCCGGGGGTGGCTGCAGAGGTGCCTGATCAGAAAGAGAAACCATTCAGCTCAACTAAAGAGCTAACCCACAGCAGACACTGGGGGGAGAACACCGCCAAGCTAAACTAGACACAACACAAGGGGGGGGGGGGGGGGGGAGGGGAGGAGGGGAGGAGGAAGAGGAGGAAGAGGAGGAGGAGGCGGGGGGGTATTAGTTTTAGGGAAAAACTCGCAGGTAAGCAGGGCTGCAGGTGCAAGAGCGGATGAATGAAGGGACGACAAACTCAGGTGGGCGGAGACACTTGGGGGGGGGGGGGGGGGCTGGCAGAACTACACCCCCCATTCCCCTCCGGAAATCTTCGGTGCCCGCCCCTGCCCCCCCCCCCCTCCCCCTCCCCGTTCCCCTGGTAACTCAGCAGCACGGCCAGACAAAGCTCTTCCCACTCAGGGGTGTGGCAGAACTGTCCGTCCGTCACCCCAATCTGACTCAACCCAGGCACTGTCCTGTTCCATAATGACTCATCACAACGCCCCCCCCCCCCCCCACTCACCCCACAGACCCCCCTGACTGCTCAGCAGCCCCACATAACCCTCATCACCCCCCCCCCCCCCCCCATTTAACCGTAGTATGGATAGCTGACCTCATCGCTCTGGGCCGAGCTAAAATAACAATAAATGCACTGCTATCGTCACGTTGCCAACAGGTCAAACGCACTACGACACGAAAACAGAAAAAGTTTCACATTTCGGGCCCTCCTGCGGCGTCTACGGCAGCCTGCGCAGGCAGTCCCACCCGGGGGGGCGAGGGAGCAAATGGGGTCCGGCTCGATCTGGCTCGCTTCAGCTCACTTCGGCCCGGCTCGGCCCGGCTCGGCCCGGCCCCCAGGCGGGACCCCTCAGGCTAAACCGAGGGGAACGGCGCGTACCGAAACGAAGCGGCCCGTTTGCTAACGAGACGCGGGGGCGAGACCATCGGAGGGCAAACGGAGTTTGGCGGCCCCCGTTCGGGGGGGGGGGGGTAAAAAGCGGGGCGCAGTGTGGGGCCAGGTACGCCCCCCCCCCCGTACGCGTCTGTGTTAATCACACAGGGGTAATTAAACGGTTCACATGCTCCTGAGCACTGAGCGGCTAGCGCTAACGGGGCAGTTAAGTGGCATCTGCTGGCCCCCAACACCACAGGGCCCTGCATCCTGCTTATATTACTGTGGGACCAGCACAGGGGGCACCAGGTAGGTCAGAAGGGTTAAGTGCGTGTGTGTGTGTGTGTGTGTGTGTGTGTGTCTGTGTGCGTGTGTAAGGGAGTGTGTGTGAGTGTGTGTGTGTGCGTAGGGGAGTGTGTGTGTGTGTCTGTGTAAGGGAGTGTGTGTGTCTGTGTGTGTGTGTGTAGGGGAGTGTGTGTGTGTGCGCGCGTAGGGGAGTGTGTGTATGTGTGTGTGTGTGTGGTTGCTGTGTGTGCATGTGTGTGTGTATAAGTGTGTAAGTGAGTGTGTGTGTGTGTGCATGTAGGGGAGTGTGTGCCTGCGTGTGTGTGTGAGTGTATGTGTGTGTGTGTGTGTGTGAGAGTGTATATGTGCGTGTGTGAGTGTGTGTGTGTGTGTGTGTGAGTGTGTGAGTGTGTGTGTGAGTGTATGTGTGTGTGTGAGTGTGTGTGTGTGTGTGAGTGTGTGAGTGTATATGTGTGTGTGTGAGTGTGTGAGCGTGTGAGTGTGTGTGAGTGTGTGAGTGTGTGTGTGTGAGTGTATATGTGTGTGTGTGTGTGTGTGTGTGAGTGTGTGTGTGAGTGTATGTGTGTGTGTGAGTGTGTGTGTGTGTGTGAGTGTGTGAGTGTATATGTGTGTGTGTGTGTGTGTGTGTGAGTGTGTGAGTGTGTGTGAGTGTGTGAGTGTGTGTGTGTGAGTGTATATGTGTGTGTGTGTGTGTGTGTGTGTGTGTGTGTGTGTGTGAGTAGCTCTCAGGCTCTCTGGCAGGGAGATCAGACGTGTCTCAGTGGAGATTTAAAGAGCTCCTGTCTGCAGCTCAGCTCTGATTTAATCTGCAGCTCCGCAGCCAGGGAGCCGAGCCATCACTCACACAGCCCCCCCCCCCCCCCCCCCCCCCCCCACAGCGCTGATCTGGGATCAGCCTTAACCACATCCCACCCAGGCCATCACTCACACAGCCCCCCCCCCCCCTCACCCCCCCACAGCGCTGATCTGGGATCAGCCTTAACCACATCCCACCCAGGCCATCACTCACACACAGCCCCCCCCCCCCCCACCCCCCCCACAGCGCTGATCTGGGATCAGCCTTAACCACATCCCACCCAGGCCATCACTCACACACAGCCCCCCCCCCCCCCCCACAGCGCTGATCTGGGATCAGCCTTAACCACATCCCACCCAGGCCATCACTCACACACAGCCCCCCCCCCCACCCCCCCCCACAGCGCTGATCTGGGATCAGCCTTAACCACATCCCACCCAGGCCATCACTCACACACAGCCCCCCCCTCACCCCCCCACAGCGCTGATCTGGGATCAGCCTTAACCACATCCCACCCAGGCCATCACTCACACACCCCCCCCCCCCCCTCACCCCCCCACAGCGCTGATCTGGGATCAGCCTTAACCAACCACATCCTCATACCAATTACATGAGCCAACAGCCAAAACTGATCCCAGGTCAGCACTCGTACACAGCCCCCCCCCCCCCCCTCACCCCCCCCCACAGCGCTGATCTGGGATCAGCCTTAACCACATCCCACCCAGGCCATCACTCACACACAGCCCCCCCCCCTCCCCCCCCCCTCTGGGATCAGCCTTAACCACATCCCACCCAGGCCATCACTCACACATCCCCCCCCCCCCCCCTCACCCCCCCAC
>CM045888.1:6724600-6727100 GCA_025169545.1 Anguilla japonica | reverse complement strand
TCATCAGCAGGGGCCCCCATGGGTTTAACGCCTATGACCCCCCCCCCTCCTCCCTGCAGAATCTCACCTCTGCCGAATAACACAAGTGCGTCACGAGGGACTTGACCCAACAACCTCGCAGCGAGAAGCCCGTCTCCGGAAAAGCCATATAAAACTGCCCGCAGTCAGTTGCCAGCACCCCTGGGTGGACCCAACCAGTCTGGCATGGTTCAGACACGTCAATCCATTTCCCTGATTAAGATTAAGGGCAATTAATCTGCTTACATACTGGCCGACCTTAATATCGTTGTGGATGGTGGAATTTGCTTTGTATTGTACGCAGACTGCGTGACCACAGCTATGTTGTTCATTAAGGAGAAAACGCAATCTGGTAATGCTAACTGGCAACGAACACTTTCGTCTACTTTACTTCTTTAGAAAAGACAGGGGATTAAACACACACACACACACGCACTCTCTCTCTCTCTCTCTCTCTCGCACGTTCACTCACACACACACACGTCACGTGTGAATCCAGATAATTATTTCCATTAATTTGAAATGGCCACCCTCTTTAAAGATAAACCGGCTCGTGAAGGTGAAGCATCGATTATCGTTATCGATTAGGTGACCTTAATCACGGAGAGATGCGTATCTCCGTATTTACAGAAAATCGGCTAGAGAGAGAACCGCTGACAGAACACTTCCTCCGTGGTGCTGGACGATGGGGTAGTGTGTCAAAACAGTGGGTCACGGAATGTAACAACTCTGACCGTACCTGCTTTGAATTGGGTAGCTACGTCTCTTCTTGGAGCGCGCGCGCTACTCTGCGTAAGAATTTAAAATGAACATAACACGGCACAGGGCATCCTTATTTAATAAATGAGTACTTTAAAATACACGTTGCAATATTTTCTTTCGCCGTTTTGAATATAAACTGAGAATTAAATATCACAATTAGGCTTCACAAAATAATCGTGTTGGAAAATAAAACTTGTTTTCATTCATTCCACACACGCGCGCGCGCGCACACACACACACACACACACACAAATTCAATTCAAAACAAAACAAAGAAAAAAATAAAACAATTCCGGGAGCTAGAGAACATGCACATGTGTACATCTTATGTTTGCTTTCGATTCGCAATATCAACAAGACCGATGTATTCTAGTTTGCCCGCAGACCCCTCTTCCAAACAGCCAATTGAATACCAATTTTTCAATCAATCATTCGCCTTGCAATGTAAATTCGAGGAAATTCATCGTCGAACCAAAGTCTCAGAAGGATTTTTTTTCAGGGTACTACTTGTTTCTAGCCGTTAACATTCTGTTAGGTGTGACTGCAAACGAGCATAGGTCTGAACTATGCTCCCTTTTAGAAGTTGCATCTCATGATCACAAGTAAACTAACTTCGAAGGACAATGGCGGCCCTCTGTAAAACACCGTTTCTACGTTTTAAAACAATCACAAACTGCAAGACCGCCGCATTACAACTAACTGGACGTATACTATTTATCATTAGGCTACATGTAAACTGCATAGCACAGTATTAGTGGATACTTACCGTAGGTCGATTCTGAGGGAACATCTTGACTACCTGAAAGATTTTTTATTTTTTTAGTCTGCTTTTAAATTTGTTTGTAACAAACAAGTCCTGGGGGCCGACTCTTCTTGTTGGTTTCAGACACGCACGGGGCCTTCTTTCGCAGGCAACGGCAAGCTTGTTCTCCGCTCGCGCATTCCGTTCACGAGTCTCCCTTTGTTCCGCGTTATCTTCGACACAAAGAAAAAAGAAAAATATACATATAGACCGAGGCTAAAAAAAAAAATTAAAAAAAACATCCAGCAGTTTCGCCCTCAGTCCAAAATCTTTGGTGTTTTCTTCGCGCGACACCCCTGTGGTATGAGATCTCTCCCGATCTCTTGGCTTTCAGGGGGGGAGAGAAAAAAACACTCGGTGTTTTCCTACTCCACGCGCTGCTTTCGGCGTACCAATTCCGCCAGAGGCTGAAGGTGTAGCAGCGACCACGAGCTCAGGAAGGACCGGCCTGGGGAGATTCGATGCAGCCGCAGCAGCAAACCGCAAACCCCCTTTGTTTCGCGGCCGTCGTCCTGCTCTTCAGAAAACTATCTGTCCGCCTACCTCCGCTCTTGCCCGAGCCCAACTCCCCAGGTTTTCAATCGGACAGAATGGACTGGGCTAGTTTTTCATCTGAGACGGCTGCTTTCGTTAATGATCCGACGGAGGCTAGTTAGCTGGCTGCTGATCTTTCGTTCTTCCCTTTCGACGCTCTCTTCCTATCTTGCGAGGCGTTGTTTTGTTCAGTTTTTTAGAGATGGCATCCACGTTGAAAAAAAAAAACAACTGGTAAAAACAGTCTGGTTCAATTCTTGCCCTGTTGCTTGTTAGTTGTTCTGACCTAGTTTATGATCATTTTAAAATCAGTGGATAGCCTTCTCGTTTAATTTCTAGTTGAATGATTAGGTATGATATTATATTTAGTGAAAGGGGAAAAAT
>CM045888.1:6684600-6719600 GCA_025169545.1 Anguilla japonica | reverse complement strand
GTTTTAAGCGTTTGTGGCCCTGAAACGTGTAGTCGCTGAGTCTCTGTGATAGAGTTTACCTGTAGTTCGGCTAAGGAGACGATCGCAGCGAAAACAAGTTCAGTTGGTGCAACAAGTAGAAACCTGACTCCAAATGTGTTCTGCTGAGATTCGGTGGCAGTTCATGCGTTTTTAGCCGTTGCCTTAAAAAAAAAACTAGGTCAGACATCAATGAGGGTTCCCCAAAACAGGGCAGGTATACATGCATTACGTGGGCACCTATCCAGCTGGTCTAAAAAGATTCAGATTCAAAAAAGAGAAAATGAAGTGTTCTCTCGTACCTCTTTTGCACCGCCCCACTTTCTCCAGCAGACGGCAGTACGACACAGCAAGGAGGTTAAAATTACTCGGAAATGTTGGGAATATATTGGCAGTTAATCACCTTTAAAAAAAAAGTTATACTGCAAAGGTTGCCAATACTAGCATGTCGTCGCTTTCATTAAAATGATTTATTTCAGTGTTTTAATTGGCATTTTCTTGGCCTTATTTCAGAATTAGCACCAGCAAACATAAAGAAATCCAAGAGTCGTGTTGAACTTACCGTTAATGGCGAGCAAAGATCACTAGTCTAGAATTCGCCCGTTGAGAGTTTTACTCGGTCCACCCACTCGGTAGCAGCTGTCGTTGAGAAGGGCTTTAATTAGGAACGAAAGTCGCGCGCTCCACTTTAATTGAACTTTGCCTTCAGCGGTCCAACCGTTAAGTAACTGCCAAAAAGTTATGATGAATACAACACCATTACAGGCAGCTATATTTATAGTTTCATATTTTCCGCACAGTGTCATCGGATGTTGCCAAAGGGGCAGACAGTACGTGTTTCTGCCATATTATAATCCAGAAGAGGTCGTAATTGTCAACGGTAGTTTTTTGCATTTTTATTTGTTGTTGTTGTAAAATGCCAGTGCTGACAGTAAACGTATTAGTAATGCCATTCAGAGTGACATTTTTTTAAAAGCCCCATCAGTCAGTTTCTATTTTGGAATAATGGCTTACAATGAAGCTTTTGCCAGTTCATGTGTGCAGTGCTTTTTAATAGGTGCAGACAGCGCAACAGTTGCCTGTGTGGACATTGTAACGGGGAGGGGGGCAGGTGAATTAGGGTGATTCCAAGGGCCCTGAATGACAGGGGCCTTCAAAAAAATATCATAACATCTGGGGTGATGTTTTCTGGGGTGGTGGGCCCCAGTGTGAGATCCTATCATGGGCCCAACCCCCCCCCCCCCCCCCCCCAGGCCTGAGGGGCTCAGTCTGGTTGATTCCAGAAATGGAGAGAGGATGACAGGAACGAGAGGGAGTGCAGGGTGTGAGCTGAGAGGCAGGCAGCACAATCTCTGCGTTAGATCGCTGGAGGACTGCAGCGACTGCATCTGTCCCACAGGATTCATGGAGGATGCACTGGTCTTCTTCTGTGGTGCCTCTCGCACGCTGCAGTACCAGCCCTGGAGTATAAAGGTTTGTGTGAAATCCCCTGGCAATGTTTCGTCTACGTTTGACACGTTGGGCAATCAAAGCGGAGCAAAGCCACCCCACCACTCCTCCACTCCAAAAAAAAAAGCGCTATCAAACGTGACCTTTGACCCGGGTTTGGAGCGGTATCTCGTGGCGCTGCGTTTCATCGCCAATGATCACGAGCAGTGCAGACATTGCCCAACCCCCTTGCCCCCCCCCCGTCATAAACATATATACACACACACTCACACACACACACACACACACACACAAACACGCACACATGCACACACTCACATACACACACACACACACACATACACACGTACACATGCATACACATATATATATACACACATACACACGTACACATGCACACACATATATATACACACACACACACACACACACACACACACACAGGGACATGGCTGTTATTCCCAGCATTGTAGAAGGTGTCATTACTGCAGAGAATGGGTGCTTCAGTACAAGGCCTATTCTTAATGATTTTTCACAATGACCTCCCTCTAACCCTTCACTTGGAGCCTTGCAGGAACTGAGATCGGGGCATGCAAAATACTTTGGCCGAAATTAAACCTTTTTTTTTTTTCCAGTTTGCGCAAAAAGGAACTTTAATTGCCCAAAGAGAGGAAAAGTTTTGAAAGACTCTTGGAATCCAAAAAAAAAAAAAAAAAAAAAAAACTTTAAGCTTCACACAGGTGATTTACTGCATACTTTGTGAGGTGAAATTCAAGTACAATTCAAGTTCTGAAAAAAAAAAAACGATGAGGTATGCGCTATATCTATGTGCATTTTTTGTGTGTGCACGTGTGTGTGTGTGTGTGTGCCTATATATACACTACATGGCCGAAAGTATGTGGACCCCTTACATCCAACATCTCATCCAAAATTATGAGCATTAATATAGAGTCAGTCCACCCTTTGCTGCTGTAACAACCTCAAACCTCGGTTCTACTGGGAAGGCTTTGTACTAGATGTTGGAGCATTGCTGCAGCGATTTGCTTCCATTCAGCCAGAAAGACCATTAGTGAGGTCATGCGCTGATTGGACGATTAGGCCTGGCTCGCAGTTGCACTTCCAATTGATCCAAAACGTGTTGGATGGGGTTGAGGCCCGGTCATTTCAAGTCAAGTTCTTCCATACCGTTCCCGGCAACCCTTGCTGCATGGACCTCGCTGTGTGTGCCCATGGGTGCTGTCATGCTGAAGCAGGAAAGGGACTTCCGCAACACTTCATCTAGAATGTGACTGTAAGCTGTAGCATTGACATTTGCCTTTATAGGAACTAAGTGGGCCTAGCCCAAACCATGAATAACAGCCCCAGGCCAAAGGGTGTCGCGATGCTTTTGGTCATGTAGTGTATACAAATAACATATGCGATGTCTTTTTGTGGCTTTTTATGGTATTTAGGTGGATCTCTCTTGGGCGGCGGCTTCACCCATCTCGTCTATCGGCTGCCTTTTTAAGTGTTGCGGTTAAAAAAAAAAGCTCATTGTCAAACCTACACCCTCAGACAAGAGTCCAGATATAACAGAGTCCCCGGATGGGGCACGAAAGTCATCGACGCCCTGCAATTTTAAATCCGCCGCTTTTATCTGAGCTGCCCTCTGTGCAGAGGCAGTCTGTCTCTATGTCACATTTACATCACATTTTTACATTTACATCACACTGCAGTTTTTGGCACAGGCTCTTATCCGGAGCAGTTTTTTTTTATTACTGAAGAAATTCAGGTTTGTTTGATCCAGGGTGCCCTGGAACACAGTGGGAAATTGGACCCACAATCTTCGAGGTACAAACCCGCTTTCCTGACCACCATACTGTACTTTTGCGCAACTAATATAAACATTTATTTTGCTCAGTGTCACAAGTGTGCAGCACCCACACACTCACGCACACACCAACAACAACAAAAAAAAGAAATATGCAAATATTTGTTCTGAACTAAAAAGGTTGAGCAATCGGGTATAAATCATGGCCGTGCTCTCGATGCAATGATACCACTTTGAGCCAAGAGAGAGTCAAGTCTATAAATCAGGCTGAGAACACGATGCCTCAGAGTTACCTCTGCATAAATCCCTTGGCAACTAACACACCCTGTTCCGCCAGCTACTTACCCCAAATAGATAACCATTTTCGATACGGGGCCCAGAAACTCTCCAGATGGAATGTTGCGGATGCAGGGCACCTGGATGAGTTCTGGAACCAGCAGCGCGTTCTGATGACATCACAATGCTGTAAAGGCTGTAGCAGTGACATCACAGGCGCTCTGAAGTCAACGTTCCTTCCTATAAACTTTGAGGTCCAGTTCAGGTTAAAAAAAAAAAAAAAGTGACCAGTCCCCAAGATGTTTTCATAACATATTCAGAAGAAGTTTTGTTTAGTGTCAACTACCAAGGTTTAGACCATGTGCTGAAAACTGCTGGGCCCTCGAGATTCAGCCGGTCAGCCTGGAGTCCAAAGTTTAAAGACTAGACTGATCCGCCCAGCAGACTCATTACTTGCTATTACAGAACTTCATATTTCTTAATATTTCAACAGTTATTTTGACATGGACTTACAGTCTTTACACAGCAACCTTTGAAGATACATTCTTTTAAAAACTCACTGCCTTGTGCCCAAACAAAAAAAAGAAAAGAAAAACTTTTCCATCTTGTGCGCTCTCGCTAATTTCTGGTGGTGTGTGTGAGCTAGGGGTGTTTTTAAATTTTTTAAAATTTATTGACAAGTCCCTTCATGAATATCCATAGTGCATCAGCCAATCAGAGCATTTGAACCTCCGAGCAATGTGCGAGGATTCCAAGTTCCAAGTGGGACGTTGCTGAGCAGTTCAGACATATCCCAGCTAGGTGTGATCGACTGGAACGAGAACAGGATGATCACTGTGCACAAGGTAATGCGAGGCCATGCCGGAAAAATAGCAGGGAATCTTGCAATTTGTGTCTTCCTTCCTTTTTTAAGACCATCCGTGATAATCATCCCGCATGCTCGCCGGACATTTGTGGACCCCCTTTGAATTCGTTCATAGAATTTCAATTGATTTCCCGAATTGATCAAACTGAAGTGGATTTGAGATTTTTATACGCATCAAGCTGCATATCTGTCTGCTGGACATAATAAATTTGGTGATATTCAAAGGGCCTGAACACACAAAAAGGAATGCGTGTAACTGAATCGCCGGCTGAACGAGTCTGGCACCAAAATGGAAGGCGTAAGTGCAGAAGTATTCATTGTTAGTCAGAGTGTGACTCACGGTCGACCGCAAAAATGATAATTGCACCTGCAGTATTTGATTTGCTAATGCCCCGAGACGCGAGGCAGGTCCCGCAGGTTACGCGACGCAGCCTTGTGAGTTTCTGAACATTCCGAACAACGTGGGCGTGCAACTTCAAACCGGCCTACTCGAATGGGAAGGAGGAATGCCGCCGCGCTTTTGAGCGAAGAAAATGAACGAACGTCAAACGCCGTGGGCGTCTGCCTGAACTTAAGAGAGGGCAGCAACACACGCTACAAGTACAAAGGAAAACAGGGCTGACAATAGTCTTTTATCTTAATAATAAAAATAATTAAGGTTTGTGATTGTCACGGCTTCGTTATGACGTCACAGGAATGCACCTCCCGTTCCAGAACTCCGCCACAGGCGCTACATCCACAGCACGGTCGGCAGTAAGGGTTGGAAACACCCAGAGAATGTCAGACCGAAGGACGCAGGAAAACGTGCGGAGAAAAAATCCGGAAAAAAACACAGCAAACCTACGCAAGGGCGTGTTTTACTACTACTGCTGCTGCGTAGGTGCAGCGCCAGTGGAAAATGCGCAAGCCGGTCGTTTATAAACACATCTGATCGTTTCGTCGGCGGGATCTGGCTATTTGCGTGGCTAAAATTATGAACGCTCCCCCACCCAGTTGACTGAAGTCAGCAACCGCCGTGGAAGGGCTGGGCCCACCGGGCGATTAAGTTTTCGGGCGAAAACGTTTCCTCTTTTCAAAGAGAGCGGAGGCGAGATAAAGAACAAAGCGGCACTAATGTGGGACCACAGGCCTTTTCTCCACATTCTTAATGTTCAGAACACGCTTGGAAGCCAAAGCATATCCTGTTCCATTATAAACACCTTATTTCATGTTGAACTTTTTGGGATAAAAACAGGCGCCGTGTGATTTTTGGACGGGAACGACACCTTAATTATTTGGCAATCAAGACGGACGTGTTTCAAAATGCCAAAACTTAACATTGTTCTGCGTCCCTCTTTTGTTAAAATGGAAAAATACTGGTTGTTCTTAATTAAACAAAAATGCTTAATTAAGAACAACCAATATGTAACACTTTTGATTAAATTTTATGGGCAGTTGGCTTAAAAAAAAAAAAAAAGCGATTTAACTATTTGTGCGAAATCATTGAAATCAGTTTTATTTATAATTTTGCTTGAACTAACCTGCCCTTGTAATATCTTTTGTGACGTTTTAAAGAAACAACTGTATCACACTATACAAACAGGCCACATAAAACACGAAATAACTTCATTTTAAAAAGGAGCGACGACAGACAGTAATCCTTGACCGAAAAAATGGGAGCGCAACTTCCCCAGGGCAAGAGGACGAGCCGAGTCAAGACTGGCACACAGGATGCTTTGCATCCTGAGCAGACTTACACAGGTTACACTTTTAACATGCAATACATTTACACTGCTGGCCATTTCCTGAAGCAATTTTGGTGAAGCACCGTGTACCGATTGTATGTCCACAGAGCCCCACCAAAGGAATCAAACCCGCAACCTCTCAGGAACATGTCCGGTTTCTCTAACCATTACGCTACACTGGGCAGAGTAATTGCACCTTTGGAAAAAAAAAAAAAACCCCCACTTAGCTTGTCTGCCGCAACACACATCCTTTCACACGAATGGGCGACATGGAGAAAATGGAAGATATGGAAGTGGTCAAGGCGGTGCCCACTACAAAGGTAATTAGTTTGGATAACAGAGAGGAGTCAAGACGCACACCTCATAGTCCCCCCCAACACAACCCTCCTGCCCCCCCCCCCCCCCCCCCCCCCCCTCCCACACACACACACACCACCCTGCTGCAATGTGCTGGGGGGGGGGGGGGATGGGGGGGGAGAACTGCACATCCTGTTCTTCTGGAAATACGTGGGAAACATCACGTGGGTGTTTTTCTCTCCCGAAATCTTATCCTGGATACCAGCACATAAGTGGGAGTAAGGAAGAGGAGGAGGAGGAGGATGGAAATCGGAAAAAGGATCCGGAGGGAAAAGCCAATTCCGGTTTACAGATGGTCCGCTTTCACAACCACACCTGCCTGTCTAACACACAGGTGCACACTTTCAACAAGATGCAAGTCACTTCTGAACAAGAGTGTCTGCTAAACCAGGAGTCTTCATGTCTTTCTGAGGGCCAGGGAAGCATGCCAATGCCAAAGGGTTATATATAATTTTTTAATAAAAATGTTACATTTTGAAATATTTTCCCTAATCTGTGTATCGTCGATGCATATCAAGTCTGGCCAGGGACCCCCTACAGTACTTCTGAGGACCCTCTGTTTAGCACCCAGGTGCTTAAAAAAAAAAATCTGTACATGTAAAATAAACAAGGCTTAATATTTATATTCATATTTTTAAAAAATACACGTCAGGATTCTTGAAGGGATTAGTGTCACCAAAACATGCCCGTTCTATAAACAAAAAAAAAAAAAACAAAAAAAACACCCAATATTGGAGGTTTAAGGATGCCAGCATTCCCCTCAACAACAGTGGGCTTCCTGGTGGCTAATGAAAAAATCATGCTGTCCAAAGTCAATCGCTGTCAATGAACATCAATCATCTTCACCGAAGGTCAGTGACACATGCATGAGCAGAGTAGCCACTGAATCTGTGTAGCCCAACCTCACCCTCAAGTCCAAGAGCTTAAAAAGCCAGGAGCTCGGCTTCATCGCGGTGCGATCCGGTAATTTGGGAACTTCAGGTCTTGTAGGGGAACTTCTCCGGAAGTGTGGGAAACAAAGGGCTTCTTCAGAAATGGAATCCTTGGTGCAATCCAACACCGGCAGGGGTGGGGGGGGGGGGGGGGGGGGGGGGGGGGGGGGGGGGGGGGGGGCAGTAGAGCCTCCGATCATCGGGCTCCAGGGTGTTTAGCTGCACGGTTCAGCCTTTCGGGGGGGGGGAGGGGGAGGAAGAGGAAGCAGACGAGAAGAGTGCAGGTCTTTATTCAGATTGTGTCTGTGCCAGTATTTCTAATAAAACAGCAAACAGTACATTACATAGCAGGATGTCTGTATAGTATATGTGTGTGTGTTTGAGTGTGTTTATATGTATGAGTGTATATATATGTGGGTGTGTGTATGAGTCTGTCAGCCAGCCAGCCAGTCAGATTGTCTCGGTCTGTGCGTGTGTGTGTCTGTGTGTGCGCGTGTGTGTCTGTCTACTGTATATGTGTGACTGTGTGTATATATGCATGTGGTCCGGTTTTTTAAATTATCGCTTTACTTAGCTAATAGCTAATTGATCCCGGCTGTTCAATGGATAATCATTAAAAAAATAAATTATTCAGCTCAACTTGCTGCTATGGGAACCAAGGCGTGATAAAAAAAATAAAATAAAAAAAACACAAGCCAAAATTACGACTAATTATACACCAGTGTTATTACCACTAGCCCGTGGAGCCGTGGTCACTTACAGGAGACAGGGGAGGTCAGACCTTGAAATATTTTCTCTTCAGGAATCCATTATGCAGTCCATTACCAGTCTTCTTGAAAACCCTGCTATAAAAAAAGCATCCAACGGGCCTCCAATAAAATGGCATCGGCATGGAGGAGCAGCAATCAGTGTCACCAGTACACACAGCAGAGATACCCAAGGCCTCATTTGCAACATATAAACTTTAATATTAATGTCACAACAGCGAATGGCTTGTTAAAAATGCACACTTGGCCATTTCAAGCTCAACACAGACACATAAAGGCATAATGTTTATTACAGAGCCCTAAGATATTTTTAAAAAGAAGAACGTTAAAAAAAAAAAAAAAAAAAAATCACCAGTGTTAGCATTCTCGAGGAGTAAATATTCAGCTTTCAGGGAACGCCGTTGTCAGGTTCTGACACAGGATGCCCAACACTAGGGAACATTCCGATGCGAGTCTGTTATGGTGGCAAGTTTCTCAGGTGCTGCTGGGAAATGGAGTCCAAAGCTACAGGTCATGTTCTCCCCGATGGTGTCTGCGTCACACCTGTGCAGATTCACCGATCTTGAAATTGATCCAGTTAAGCCGATCACATTCATCAAGCTTATCCAGATCAGATAAAGACCTGCGTGGATCTGCACAAATCCAAGTATACTGTGCCCACCGCCTACAGGATATGGCGCTACAGACTACATTTCCCATGCTGCACCGCTGTCCAACCCTCTGCTGTTCTTGGGGAGCTCGACTGTTTTGTTCACTATTGCATAGACCCCAAAGTTTTTGTGTGGCATTAGCTTCTTGAACACAGCAGGGCTCTGTGTGATGATCTATGTGCAAAAAACACAGACGACACATACAGTATAATCACAACGTATAATAACATAATAACAAAAACAAAAATATTATTAAAATAATTGTAAAAAAATTATTTTTTACACAGAGCAGGCATATTTTTGCACGTCTCGCAACAGCCAGTGGGGGGGGGGGGGTGTGAGACAGCGTGGATAAATGTGAAATAATTCCCTGCAATCAGCCGAATACAGTGATAATCGCTGACCAAACAGGAAGGAAAGCAGAAGATGTGGGCATTTTTAGCCCACATCTTTCCAGCAGCCGCATGGTTAAGTAGCTCTAGCCTCACCCAAGGATGGGCGGATTCCAGTCGGCAGAGATGAAAGAGCCTCATCGCACAACAGCGACCGCGGCTGCTCAACCGAGCGCCCGCGCATTCTCCTCTTGACCTGCACAAAAAGTGTCCTCCTCGCGCTCCAGTCTGCACGAGCCCGGCTAGCGTACTGTGGCACGCTAGCAAACCGTGGCAGACTAGCGTACTGTGTCATGCTAGAGTACTGTGGCAGGCTAGCGTACTGCGGCAGCGCGCTAACGTACGGCGGTGGGCTAGCATACTGCAGTGGGCTAATGTACTGTGGCATGCTAGTGTACTGCAGCGGGCTAACATACTGTGGCATGCTAGTGTACTGCAGCGGGCTAACATACTGTGGCATGCTAGTGTACTGCAGCGGGCTAACATACTGTGGCATGCTAGTGTACTGCAGCAGGCTAACGTACTGTGGCATGCTAGTGTACTGCAGCGGGCTAACGTACTGTGTAATGCTAGTGTACTGTGGCATGCTAGTATACTGCAGCAGGCTAACGTACTGTGGCGAGCTAGCATACTGCAGCATGCTAACCAGCAGCGGTGCAAGTCACACACTTCAGAGGAGAGCGCATACTCGTCTGCGCCCTGCAGAATCGACGGTTGTGGTATCACCACCCCCTCCCCCACAGCATGGCTCGTCTTTTACGATTAATCAAAAAGAAGGAATAGCTTGGGTCTGCGCATGAGAATGTGACCGTGCGCTACATAGTGGTATTTTAATTCTGTAAAAAAAAAAATTTTTTAAAACACAACCTAGCAAGAGAAAATTTTTTTTTTCAAAAAAAAAAAAAAAAAAAAAAACAACAAAAAAAACAAAAACAAACAAAAAAAAAAAAAAAAAAAAAAAAAAAAAAAAAAAAAAAAAAAAAACAAAAAAAAAAAAAAAAAAAAAAAAAAAAAAAAAAAAAAAAAAAAAAAAAAAAAAAAAAAAAAAAAAAAAAAAAAAAAAAAACAAAAAAAAAAAAAAAAAACAAAAAAAACTGAAAGTGGGGGAAAAAAATGTAAATATTGGCATGACTAGTTAAGTTATGCAGTCCACCTGAAGGACCTGGTAAAAGTATTAAATAATATTATGTGGAGATTAATAAAATAAAAAAAAATGCCAAAGTTAAGGTGCAGTAAAGGGTAAAGGTCAAAGGGTAAAGGGCAGGTTAAGATGGAACTACCTGTGCCCCTCAAAAAGGGAGCACTCTGAGCCCCGGGTGACAGAAGCACCCGACACAACAAACAAACACGTTCAGTTACCTTAGCCCACCTGCCCATGGGGCCTGGAAGCAAGGCCAAAGAGCTCAGCCTCTTCGTCCAATCAGGAGACACCAGTCAAAACAGTGGGAGGGCCCAGCAGATGCTGTCTGTGTCTGTGTATACGTGCGTGTCTGTCCATGGGTGTGTGTGGGTCTGTGTGTACGTGCATGTGTGCCTGTCTGTCCATGTGTGTGTGTGTGTGCGCGTGCACGTGTGTCTGTCTGTCCGTGCGTGTGCGTGTCTGTGTGTGCATGTGTGCGATCTTTCCCCCTGTGCATACACTACTAACACTACCACACTACTAATGCACTACTACCACACTATTAACCCACTACTAATCAGCCTCTCTTTAGTGCTTTCCCGGGCCCCTCCCACAGAGACTGCCAAAAAAACAAAAAAGTAACACAACAATCATTTCAAAAGGCTTAATAAAAATAAGAATATAAATGCTGAAACCAACAACAATATGGATGCTTTGATTATAGAGATAATGCAGTGGCCCCACACACACACACACACACGCATACACACACACGCACACACGCAAACACACACACACACACGCACACACGCATACACACACACATGCACACATGCACACACACACACACAGGTAAAGTCCTGTTTTTTTGGGAAGGGGTCTGTGTCAGACATGGCAGTTGCGTGTCTTTCAGAGAGACCGCGTGTAGACGTAAAAGGGGGCGGAGTCTCTCCGTCAGTCCAGTGGTTTGTTCCTCGAGTGGTTCGCTGCGGGTGGGGAGGAAGGGGCGGGGCAAAGGCGAAGGGGCGGGGCGGGGCGTGGTCTTGGGCGGGGTCTCAGAGGTACAGTCCCTCTGCGGCGGGGGGGCCTCACACGGGCCCTGGGGGGTAGCTGAAATGGTTGTGGCGCTCGCTGTCCGCAATCTGCACACTGGGCTTGCGCTCCAAGGTTTGGCCATCCAGGGCCACCGTCTCAGATGTGGACGGGCAGGGGCAGGGGCAGTGGGGGGGCCGCTCCTTGAAGAAGTCTGACACGTAACGCACCTGGGGGGGGGGGGGGGGGGGGGGGCACAGGTGAGGAGGATTTTTTAAAAGTAGCCCCTGACAGCTGCAAGCTCTGCCTCTCCAGATCATCTAATAACACAGCATCAACTATGGGGTGCAAATGCATTTCTACCAAACCTCACGTTTGGCTTATGGGTTAATAAAAATAAATGGTTAAAAAAGTGCTCATAAACAACTAATAAAGCTAACACGCTTCAATAAAGGCTTAATAATGGGTTAATAAACAGTCAACAGAGTTGATAATGGCTAAAAAGGGTTTACAAACAACAAATAAAACAGATAAGAGTTAATAAATGGGTAATAAATGGCTAATAAGAATTAAGGGGTTAATAAAGGTCACTAACAGTGAGGATGGAGGGGTTAATAAAGGTCACTCACTCACAGGATGAGGGGTTAATAAAGGTCACTCACAGTGAGGATGGAGTTTAGGGGTTAATAAAGGTCACTCACAGTGAGGATGGAGTTTAGGGGTTAATAAAGGTCACTCACAGTGAGGACGGAGTTTAGGGGTTAATAAAGGTCACTCACAGTGAGGATGGAGTTTAAGGTTAATAAAGGTCACTCACAGTGAGGATGGAGTTTAGGGGTTAATAAAGGTCACTCACAGTGAGGATGGAGTTTAGGGGTTAATAAAGGTCACTCACAGTGAGGATGGCGATGAGCGCCCCCTGCAGGAGGCCCACCAGGACGTCGCTCCAGTGGTGCTTGTAGTCGGAGACGCGGGTGTACCCCACGTACACGGCGAACGCCACCAGGAAGAACTGGATTGTGGGTCTCAGGAGCCGCGCCCATTTCCCTGCCATCCTGGCGTGGACGTAGAGCTGCGGAGAGAGAGAGAGAGAGAGAGTGAGAGAGCGGGGTGGGGCGGGGATGTCTGTCATCATACCTGTGTGCTTTAGTGGTACGTTTAATAGTTACTGCAGCCTTACGGGTATTTCTTACACACACACGCCCATGCACACACACGCACGCAAATACACACACACACATGCACACACACACACCAGCAGGCACGCACACAAAAATACACACACGTACACACACACACACACACACACACGCAAATACACACAAGCCCAAACAAAAAAAAAAAAAGTTAAATAAGGCAGGTAAATATGCTGTGGTGACACGCCCTTCATTATTATATCTTCTGTAAAGGCTGTAAACCTGCGTCTTCTGCAGGTCTGTCTGCTCGCCACTGCACGCAGCTGAGCTGCGCAGTCAGCGTGCCGGAGGAGCACGCAGCCGAGCTGCGCAGTCAGCGTGCCGGAGGAGCACGCAGCTGAGCTGCGCAGTCAGCATGCCGGAGGAGCACGCAGCTGAGCTGCGCAGTCAGCGTGCCGGAGGAGCACGCAGCTGAGCTGCGCAGTCAGCGTGCCGGAGGAGCACGCAGCTGAGCTGCGCAGTCAGCGTGCCGGAGGAGCACGCAGCTGAGCTGCGCAGTCAGCGTGCCGGAGGAGCACGCAGCTGAGCTGCGCAGTCAGCGTGCCGGAGGAGCACGCAGCTGAGCTTCGCAGTCAGCGTGCCGGAGGAGTCACGCAGCTGAGCTGCGCAGTCAGCGTGCGGAGGAGCACGCAGCTGAGCTGCGCAGTCAGCGTGCCGGAGGAGCACGCAGCTGAGCTGCGCAGTCAGCGTGCCGGAGGAGCACGCAGCGAGCTGCGCAGTCAGCGTGCCGGAGGAGCACGCAGCTGAGCTGCGCAGTCAGCGTGCCGGAGGAGCACGCAGCTGAGCTGCGCAGTCAGCGTGCCGGAGGAGCACGCAGCTGAGCTGCGCAGTCAGCGTGCCGGAGGAGCACGCAGCTGAGCTGCGCAGTCAGCGTGCCGGAGGAGCACGCAGCTGAGCTGCGCAGTCAGCGTGCCGGAGGAGCACGCAGCTGAGCTGCGCAGTCAGCGTGCCGGAGGAGCACGCAGCCGAGCTGCGCAGTCAGCGTGCCGGAGGAGCACGCAGCTGAGCTGCGCAGTCAGCCTGCCGGAGGAGCACGCTCGAACACAACAGAACTCGGCGACAAGAATGAGTCTTTCTGAAGGGGCCGTCCCAGCCCAGGAAAACAGATCTCACTCTGTGTAACCCAAATCCCTGAGTAAATTTTAACCTGTAAATAACCCAACACCACACACAGGCGTACGGGCCATGCTTCGCGGACAGACCACAGGTACGCAAACACCACTGGCAGCCGACGGATTGACTGGAACATGTGGAAGATGCTAAATTAGATGCTAATTGTGCATACACACAGTCATGCTTATGTGCACGCCTGCAAACTCACACACACACGCACACACACAAACACACACACTCACATGTGCCCGTACACACAAATGCATATGCGCATACATGGATGAAAATGCCAACTCACCCCCCCCCCCCCCCCGCCACCTCTCTCAATGGCACTTCTGTGCACAGATATAGACCATGTGAACAGGTCAGAGGCCCCCTTATAGACCCAAATGGAGCTGAACTTCAGGCTGCTGCCCCAGCGTGTTTTCCCTGGGGGGGGGGGGGGGGGGGGGGGGGTCCAGTACAGTGTGAGTCCTGGGGGACTTCAGTCTCTGTACAAACAGCCCTTCTGTACTGATCCACTTGAGATCATCCCCTTCCAGTCTCAGATTTAAATGCATAATTCCTTATTTCAGCGGCGCACCGGACTGTGGCGACGCGCAGAAAACCCAGCAGAAGCTGCAACAGCAGGATCAGGATTCCTCCAATCGTGGTCCAGCAGGGTCTGCTGGTGCTCACTTTCAACCAATCAACAACCAGCAACCAACTGAACATTCTAATGCTGATGTAACAATCACCGCTGTGACTGAAAGCAATGGAGTTCCAGAACACTGACTTAGAACTTTGAAAAACATTCCAAAATTCTTCAAATTGATAAATTAAGTGCAGAGTCACGATGAAAACCTGCAGTCCCTCTGGCTCTGCTGGGCCAGGGTTGGGGGAAACCCTGCTACAGACCACAGAATCGGGGTGATCTGGGTGTTTTTTGGGGTGTCTGGGTTATGCCTCTCCCTTGGCTTGCTGTCCAACCCCCCTCTACACCGGTCACCAATCTGCACCGCTGCCTGCTGCATCCGTGCGAGGGGAACTTTGTCACGACGATGCAGTAGCCACGGCAACAACAAGCGAGGTTTTCACAGGGTCGGTCATCGTGGGCACTCACCGCCAGGAACAGCATGCAGTACATCCCAAAGGAGGAGTGGCCAGAGTAGAAAGACAACCTGGGAGAGAGAGAGAGAGAGACAGAGAGAGAGAGATGGGGAGAGGGAGGGGGAGAGAGATAGACAGAGAGAGAGAGAGAGACGGGGGGGTGGGAGAAAGGGAGAGAGAGTTTACACTTTCGCTATTTAATTTAATTATATCTGAACTCCAATAATATAATTACAGAAGTATTAACTACTGTTCATGTTTTACTTCCACTGTATACACGTCTTATTTCTCGCATCTTTCCTGCTTGCTTTGGAAATATGTTCCATATGCATTTCACACCAATAAAGCTCGCTGAATTGAGAGACAGAGAACCCCGTTAAAATAATTACACGCCCACACAAACGCCCGGGCGCGGAACAGAGACGACGCCAAGCCGTCGCAACTCGCCGCGTTGAGCACATAGACCCAGCGGGATTTAAGTATAAAAAAAACGGCTTTGAGGATTTTTACTGTTTGATGTGGCGTCGGTAGGGTCCGTGATAAAGGCTCGGGAGTTCAGTGCCAGGTGAGCCAAGTCCCAGTTTATACAGGTGTGTGGCATCTGTGGCAGAACAAGGGGCAGAGACTCAGGCTGCCCGGACTGACGTTCAGCAGAAGTTCAACCCAACTTCATTTTTACGGCGAGTTTTTTAACTGTCACAGAGACGCTTTACAGAAACAGGGAAATGATGGAAAAGGAGGCAAGTATGAAACCCCCAAAATCAGCTTTTTTTTCTAAACCTGGTCCACACAACAAATTTAAATAAAAATAAATGAATTTGATTTGTACTTGATATTCATCTTCAACTCAGATTTCTCTTTCTTTTCTCCTCATTTTCATTGGCCAATCACGTGTGTGTGTGTGTGTGTGTGGGTGGGTGTGTGTGTGCGTGTGCATGTGTGTGAGCGTGTTTGTGTGTGTGTGTGTGTGTGTCAGTATGTGAGAGAGAGAGTGTGTATGTGTGTGTGTGTGTGTGTGCGCGCGCGCCCATTGGCTTTCTGCAATGTACTCCACCAAAAAGAGAAAAAAAGGGAAAAAAGACAAGCATGTGTTCACCTCCACAGGAAGCGCTGCCAGCTGCTCTACGTGGGCGGGGGCAGAGGGAGGGGCGTGTCGTCGGGGTGGGGGGGTGGGGGGGTAAGGGTGTGTAACACTCAGAGTGCGTCCCGTGGGTGTGAGCAGCGGGGGGGGGGGGGCCCTGCATGCCTTCCCCTGCGAGAAATGATTTTATTTTTTCTGCTGAGTCAAAAAAAAAAAAAGAAGAACCTCACGCTGTGTGCTACACCCCCCCGCTCCGCTGGGGTTTTATTTCGGGCGCCCCACCTGCTGGCTGTTACCCTCCCAGGGCGGGGATGCATCCTGGAACAGCCCGAGGACCCACCCCCCTGCCCCCCTCTCCCTCCCCCCCCCCCCCAAATCCACATGCGCCTCTTGATTCCGGTACGGGACGAGCGAAGCTGGCGCTAATGAACAGCTGTAAGGCACAGACGGATTTGGGGTTTAACGGGAGGCTACAAATCACACACATCTGAGGAACGCCAACGGCAGTTTAAGCGACTGGCTCGTGTGATGTAAAAATAATGTGTGTGTGTGTGTGTGTGTGTGGTGTGTGTGTGTGTGTGTGTGGAGGGAGTGGTTGTGCTGCGTAGGATCACGATGCACGTGTAAGTCCATCGCTAGCTTGTGAAATGGGCAAGTCAGTGTGCATGCGTGTATGTGTGGGACTACGCATGGCGACTAAAATATTACAAAAAAAAATAAAAAGGAGGAGGAGGGGGGGAAAAAAAAAAAAAAGAAGGAAGCGAGCACCCAGACTGTCAGTCGAAGAGGAAGCAAAGCTGTCAATCAAAGTTGGGATGAATCCTGGGTAAATTCCAGCCTATTCAGGAAATAAACTGACGTCTGATTAGTCGTAGGAAAATGTATTTTTCCATTAATGAACTGCACCGAAAAAAATGTTTTTTCCGCAATACACACTCCCCCCCCCCCCCCCATCAACATGGGACAGTTTGCTGAAAGCTCCTCCGACCAGCAGGGGGAGCCAAACTTCAAATCCGAATCCACCACCAGCAGCGTCCCCCCCCCGGGGGCTCTCGTACCTGGACTCGGTCACGTTGTGCAGGTTGCCGCTGCAGCTGATGTTCAGCATGTAGCCGCTGCAGACTTTGGGGGCGCAGACGGCCATGAAGTTGGGGCGCGGGCGGCCGATGGTGAACTTGGCCAGGTCCGTCAGCGATTGGCTGACCACCGCGCCGAACAGGAAGGTCCCCACCACCTTGTAGAGCGCCGCCACGTACTGGTTGAAGTTGGAGTTGGAGTGGAGCCTTTTGCTGTAGACCAGGTAGGCCTCACCGGAGGTTATCTGACCACATCACACAGGAGGACCATTAGGGACACAGACAGGACACACACACACACACACACACACACACGCACCCGCGCACACGCGCGCACACACGCACACGCGCACACACACGCACACCCGCGCACGCACACACACACACACACACACACACACACACACCCGCACACACACACACACACACACACACACATCCGCGCACACACACACACACACACATCCGCGCACACACACACACACACACACACACACACACACACACACGCACGCGCACACACACACACACACACACACACCCACACACGCACACATACACCCGCGCACAAACTCGCACACACACACACCCGCACACACACACACACACACGCGCACACACACACACACACCCTCGCGCACACACACACATACACACACACACACACACCCACCCGCTCACACGCACACCTGCACACTCGCGCACTTACTCACTTGCAACACTTGCACACACACACACACACACTTACTCACTCACACACACACACACACACACACAAAATTCCAACCGGAGACCACAAAACTCACACAGAGGAAGTGCATAAAGTAACAAAAATAATAATACACACAGGAAGTCCATAAATACTGAGGGGGAAAAAAAGGATAAAGGACAGGAAGTACATAAAAACAAGTTTACAGAAAAGATTTACGCACAAAGTTAGTGACGCTTTGATAAGATGCGTAAAAGATAGATGCCATTAATGGTAGCAGCACACAGAAAGGAGAGCCAGTTCCCTCCGAGAGGGGAAACTTCTTTTCCAGTGATTACTGCAGGAAGATGGCATCATTATTAAGAGGGGAAATTCCACTCCTGCGATGTTTGTCTGCCTAAACTTGCAAAATGCGCGTCTCTCTGTATTTTGGGCATGTGGACGTACGCCAAGTTAACTGGCTCATTGCAAGACTGCGGCTACAAGTTTGCTTGTGAGAATGATTTAAATGGGACCGCATTCAGACATTTTGGTGCTCCGTGTCATTCAACTGTCACACACAGAGCTTAATTAAATGTAAGAGCACACACACACGTGATCAGAGTGCTCTCATCTCAACGTTCTAATGCTGATGCCACAATCACTGCTGGTGACTGAAAGCAACAGAGTTCTAGAACACTGAATTTATTTACAAAAAACATTCCAAAAGAAAACCCCTCACTTCAAAGGGTCAGTGAAATCTCACATTTTTTGACTGGACTTGCACACACAATAAAAGGGAGACTGTGTGGCTGTCCGGGCTCCGTTTCCGTGGTAATTGTCTTTCTGTCCAGGATACGGAGTTCATCGCCAGCATTACTAACCCAGGGATCGGGCCAATTCAGTCAGAGTTACTGCTGATTTGCTTTTTTAACTTTTCAAGAAGCTCTTTTTAACTTTGGCCTCTGTATATTCTCAGCACAATGATTTACTTTTCTAAATTTGATTGAGTCGTCAAAATAACCGCTTGAGAATCTTTTTACCCAAACAAACACTCTTTTTGGGAATAAGAGGCCATTTTTCCAGTTGTCTCCTCTCTAACGTTATAATTTAATAACTGAATGCATACAGCCCCAAAACAGATGTGTATGTGTGAGTGTGTGAGAGAGACAGAAAGAGAGAGAGAGTGTGTGTGTGTGAGAGAGAGAGAGAGTGTGTTTGTAATGAAAGAAGAAATCTTCCAGAGAGGGAAACAGTGACTGTGTGTGCGTGTGCATGAGTGAGTGAGAGAGAGCGATAGACACAAGAGATAGAGAGAAAGAGAGAGAGAAATAGAGAGATAGATGGGAGGAGACTCACTATGATGATGGCGAGCGAGAGAGAGAGAGAGAGAGAGAGAGAGAGAGAGATAGCAGGAGACTCACTATGATGATGACAGAGAGAGAGAGATGGGAGGAAACTCGCTATGACGACAGAGAGAGAGAGAGAGAGAGAGAGAGAGACAGCAGGAGACTCACTATGATGACGGAGAGAGAGAGAAAGAGAGAGAGAGAGATGGAAGGAGACTCACTATGATGACGGAGAAGGTGATGGTGACGGCGGCCATGGTGGCGTGGGTGATGGTGTCACGCTTGTAGGGGTAGCGGATGCTCTCATCGTTGCAGTAAATGCCCCTCACATAGGGCTTGAAGATGGCCGTCAGGATGAGCGAGGGCAGGGCGGCTGAGGAGGGGGGGGGGGGAGAGGGGGGGGGGGGGGCGGAGAGAGGGGACGGAGAGAGACAGAAGTTCATCACAAACTTGCAGCCAAATTATTCAGACCAGACATTTTAACAAATCCGGCAATCAGGAAACCCTAGAGCAAAGATGGCAAAGTGTGTGCAAAGATTCGTAAAACACAGTAAAAAAAAAAAAAAAAAAAAAAAAAAAAAAAAAAAACCCCGGGTGAAAAGTCCAGAGCAGATACGGCACAGAGGGAAAAAAAGCGAAACAAAATGGCCGCACGGACGAGGTCAGAAAACACGACGACACGCTTTCAGCACTTTCTGTTCGCACAGAATCTCAGAAGACGAAATGGGGAAAAAAAAAAAAATTTGAATATGAGCCCAAGTGTGAATCTGACTATCACACGAAAAACTGGCCGGTCCAGGGAGGGGCAAGCATTAATAAACCATACGACAGAATCTGAAATATGAAATGGGAATACACGCAGAGAACAGGATTCGGGCCATCATAAGGCACCAGGTGCGTATGTACCTGTCTTTCGCTGTGACTAAACTGAATTTGTATGTGGCAGATGGTGATCTCCATTTTTTTTTTTTTTTTTTTTTTAATAGTCAGAGTGCGCCCCCCCCCCCCCGCATCTCCCCCTCCCCCCGCACAGACACAAACAGCCTTGCCTCCTAGCACCCCTCAACACTGTAACAAAGGAAAAGGCCAGGGTTAGCGCAGGGGCCACAGCCGCAGGTCAGGCAGGTTTTTTTTAAAAATACAATGTTGTTGCTGGGCGGAACAATGGGTCCCCCTCTCTCTCCCCTCTCGAACCCACGGCGCCGGCTTTTCTTTCCCAGAGAACTTGTGACCCTCGTTTTTTGGAAAAAGGTTTCTCTTGTTCCTCAGTGCTGTGAGCGGGGGGGGGGGGGGGGGGGGGGGGGGGGGGGGGGGGGGGGGGGGTTAAGGAAGGCCATTCCGGTTCTCGTTGCAAGACTGGCCACTTTGAAAAGACAAACAGGCGTTGGGACTGCCAAAGCACACAAGCGGTGGGAAAAAACAGACTGAAAAAACAGACGCTTGCTAAAACTCTGGTGGTGCACCTGGACAAATTCCCATTAAAAAAACTGCTCCCTACATCTGGCCAGCTAATCATCTTCCTGTAAACCGATTGGCTAGCGAGTCAGTTCCTTGCCATCCTATCTGATTGGCTACTCGATTCCTTGCCATGCCCACCCGCCCTTTGATCCCCCAGATCAGGCGCAAAGCAGGACTGAGCTGACAGCTGGCCTGGTTAATCTGGTTCAATAATTAACAATTTATCTTTTTTTTCCCCATTATCTATCGCCTGCATTGGGCGAGAGGCAGAAATACACCCAGGACAGGTCGCCAATCTATCGCAGGACACACACACGCGCACACACACACACACACACACCATTCACTCACACACTCTATGGGCCTGTGGGCAACTTGGAGTCTCCAATTAGCCGACCTGCATGTCTTTGGACTGTAGGAGGAAACCGGAGTACCTGGAGGAAATCCACCGTGCCACCCACTAATTATTTTTTTCATTAAATACTTAAAGTAGAGGAAAAACAGAGAAAATGCAAAGGAACACCCGACCGGAATCACCAGCGGGCAGCTCTGACTGAAATTATGTGTCTAAACCGCTACCACATGTCCATGGTAGCCACTGCTAAACATCTCTGCACTGCACACGAGCACACTGTGCTCAGTACTGGGTACACTGTGCCCAGTACAGGTCACACATCTCAACACAGTGTTCAGTACAGTATACACTGTGTTCAGTACACTACACTCAGTACAGGTCACACATCTCAACACAGTGTTCAGTACACTACACTACACACTGCGCTCAGTACAGGTCACACATCTCAACACTGTGTTCAGTACACTACACTACACACTACACTCAGTACAGGTCACACATCTCAACACCGTGTTCAGTACACTACACTACACACTACACTCAGTACAGGTCACACATCTCAACACAGTGTTCAGTACACTACACTACACACTGCGCTCAGTACAGGTCACACATCTCAACACAGTGTTCAGTACAGTATACACCGTGTTCAGTACACTACACTACACACTACACTCAGTACAGGTCACACATCTCAACACAGTGTTCAGTACAGTATACACTGTGTTCAGTACACTGCTCTCAGTACAGGTCACACATCTCAACACAGTGTTCAGTACACTACACTACACACTGCGCTCAGTACAGGTCACACATATCTCAACACTGTGTTCACATACACTACAACTACAGTGTTACAGGTCACACATCTCAACACAGTGTTCAGTACACTACACTACACACTTACACTCAGTACAGGTCACACATCTCAACACTGTGTTCAGTACAGTATACACCGTGTTCAGTACACTACACTACACACTGCGCTCAGTACAGGTCACACATCTCAGCACCGTGATCAAAACAGGTCACGTGTCCCTCTCTCTCACGCACACTCACGTGCGACAGGCACAGCTCGGCTGCCCACCCCAGCGTCTGAGATAAGCCCAACTCTGCTGTGAGCGCGTACCCATAATCCCCTGCGACTGCGGCCTGGCGTGGACGCCACGAACGCTCAGATAAGGGGGGCACGGCACCCCCCTAGGGACCCCCCCCCCCACTATCGGTCCTCCGCAGCAGCCGTCCAACTCTCCATATCTGCCCCGAGCAGCCCCAGCGCCGCCCCCCCCCTTACCCCACCCTACCCCACCCCCCTTCGTCCCGCAGGGCTGTCCCAAACCACCTGTGACTCTGTGAACACACTGAGGGGCCTGGGGTGCCAGTTTAGGACAGTGTACACCCCCCTGTTTGTCGGGGCTAATACAGCCACACACAGCCAAACGTCCCGCCCGAAAGAAAAAAGTGGAATCAAGGATTTCTGCAGGTTTCACAAACAGGGCGGCACGTCTGGCAGCAGCCAGCGCTTCCCCTCGGGAACACGAGCGACGAGGGCGTGTCCTCAGCGGGGTTTAAAAATAGCCCCCCAGAGGGACCGCGGGGGGGACGGAAAAACGGTTTCACAAAAAAAAAAAAAAAAAAAAAAAAAAAAAAAAAACGACGAAAAAAACTATCCCACGCCCAACCTGCTCGTGGTGTTCTGAAGCACCAAAAAAAAAAAAGAGAAGTAACTGCGGATATTCTAATTTGCTTGTTACACCCGGTGAACACGATCATAACATAACATAACATAACATAACATAACACCGAGAACAGGCCATTCAGCCCAACAGTGCTCGCCATTTTCCCGCCTCAGTCAGTGCTCTGATTACCCACAGACCAGATCAAAGAATCGGCACGGAATCGAGTCACGTGACCTCGGCCACACAGGTCATGTGACGCGGTTCCACTCTCAATTCCATTCAGACGCTGCACCTCAAATCCAAGCTGTGGACCTCGTCAGGGTAACATTTCCCGTAGTTATGACAACAACTGCTGCAGATATGGCCCACATATGGCCAAGTGGTTAAGGAAACTGTACTCAGAGCCCACATAATGTTGCAGGTTCAAGTCCCAGGAGGGGGCAAATATTGTTGGTCCCACAGGGACTCAACCTGAAAAACGTCATGGAAACCATTTCCATCTGCAGAAAAAAAACTACAAAAAAAAAACAAGTGAGCGTGCTCTGCGGAATCCTGGATAAGGATTCTTCATCAAAGTAACACAAAAATATATATTTATTAAAGAAAACTAATCATTTTCAGCGGAACTTCCCCCTTCCGCCAACACATATTTCGGCTCTTCGGCATGCCGATCTTTCCAAGTGTGCCCCCCCCCCCCCCCCCTTCCCGTTCGGGCTAGACGTGTCAACCTTTCCCCCGACTGGCTCCCAGGCAGCTCTGTCCCTTCCTCCCACACAACCGGTGGTGAAGTGAAACAAGGTATCAGACAGCATCTGACACCGGAGAAAAACAAAATGGCGCTCAATCAAAAATAAATAAAAAATGATTAAAAAATACTCGGGGGGGGGGGGGGGGGGAGTCTGTCGAGGAGAAGGCATAACATACAGCGGGTAAAAATACGGATTTCGGAGCACGGAATTCTCTTCATCTCCGTTCCGAACCCGGAGTTCATGACTTGGTTCCAGGCTAAGCTCCAAGCTGTCTACCAGAGAGAGCCAGAGAGAGAGAGAGAGTGGGTGAAAAGGCAAAAAGAGAGATAGAGAAAGAGAGAGAGCGTCTTGGACTCCAGGGCCAAATGAAAATATCTGTATTTTTGCACATCAGGGGGGATTTTTGGTGGAGTGGATATTAGAAGACATTAAGCCAATTTAATAATCACTTTCAGGAGCTAAATGCCCTTAAATGCCATTTATTAATAATAATAATAATAATAATAATAATAATAATAATAATAGCCCTGTCTGGGTCTTTTTGTGTGGAGTTTGCATGTCCTCTCCGTGTCCACATGGGTTTCCTCCAGGTACTCCAGTCCAAAGACATGCAGGTAGGCTAACTGGAGACTAATTGGAGTGGTGAGTGAATGGTGTGTGCGCCCTGCGATATACTTTGATTAATAAATAATAATTTGAGGTGCGCGTCATTGTGCTCCAAATACAAGCTTTAACGACACCACGGCGCTTCTGGTGCGGTCCCACCGCGTCCCAGCATGCACCTGGCAAAGAAACCTGACGGCCGGGCCAATGAAAACAAGGGTCGCCGCGGAGAGCGAGACAAGCTCATAAAAGCCCTGGGAACCAGGGGCCTGTGCTCACAGAGTGCATCTCAGAGTACGAGAGCACTGATCTCAGATCAGACTTCCGTACCCGTATGCCCTGGCCTGGTGCATTACGGGACCAACAGGAAAGCTGATCCCAGATCAGCTCTCCGCTTCCAAGAGGCTTTGTGAACGCAGGGCCACAAGGAATTTTTCTTTTATTAGTATAATTATTATTATTTTTTATTTTATGGGCTCGTCAGCAAAAAAGGAGCTAAAAGTCAGACTTGTGATGCAGTGGTGGCAAAAACACTGATGTTAAAGTTGACAACAGAGATGCTAGCGCAAAGTAAACGCACGTGTAAAGTTGGTGACAGAGAGGCTAGTGTAAAGTAAACTCTCATGTAAAGTTGGTGACAGAGCTAGGCATGTAAAGTGGTGACAGAGAAGTGTAAACTCTCATGTAAAGTTGGTGACAGAGAGGCTAGTGTAAAGTAAACTCTCGTGTAAAGTTGGTGACAGAGAGGCTAGTGTAAAGTAAACACTCGTGTAAAGTTGGTGTGTGAGCGCGTGTGAGAGAGAGGGTAAGGGACAGAGAGAGGTAGATGAAAATAAGAGTGAAAGATAGAGACAGAAGAAAAATGAGAAAGGGGGGTAGAAGCGAGAGAAAACAAAGTAAGGGGGGAGGGAGAGAGAGAGTGTCTATCACGGAGGGAGAGAGTGTGTGTGTGTGTGTCCATCTCTGGTTTCTTCCCCCAGCACTTTAAAGAAAGAGAAACATTTTGATAAGGGCAGAGGGGGTTTTGTTTGTGAAAAGCCTCTCCTGGGTGAACATGGGAAAAGCCAGCCTGTGGGAGGGGGGTGAAGGGGGAGGTGGGGGCATGTGTGTATTGGTTTACAGCCCGCAGAGGAACCGAAGGATCTGACACAAAACAAACAGGAGGCTGGGTGAAGAATCGGGTTTCCAAACCCCCCCCCCCCCCCCCCCCAAACACCCCCCCCCCCCCCCCCTTACGCCCCTCTTCCCGGCTGGGACAGCTTCACACTGTTTTATTTGCGTTCGACGCCAGGGACAGAGGCTCCAGGATGCCGTGAAAACCAGGGCCGATGGCTTTTTTTATGTCCCTCTCTTTCAAATCGGACTCTGGGCCAAGACGTTTCAAGTTCTCCCATGACCTGTCCTTCTCGCTTTCTGCCCCTTTCAACCCCCTTCATCCCACCCTCCACCTCTCTCTCTCTCTCTCTCTCTCTCTCTCTCACAACCGGTCTGCTCCTCCCTTTTTTCCTCAGACTCAACACCTCCATAACTCTTCTTCTCCTCTCTTTTGGTAAACTTTGACTCATTCTTTAAGACAGAACTTCTAGATGGACAATGTGCTCTTTTAATTGTTCTCACCCCACCATAACTCAAAATACAGGCCTATTTTTCTTCAATATTCACAAACAATACAAGGGTTAACAAATCTTTTATGGTTTTAAAGTACATCTAAAACTACTTTTTAGCTCTTGCAAACTGCTATTCCTTGTATCAAGAGCTCGTCAGAGCTAAAAGATAGACTTTGATATTTTTTTTAAAAACCTTCAAGAAGTCTCAGGTTATGTTTTCATAGTCTTAAACTTTATCGCCTTTGCTACACCACCACCCCCCGCCCCCCCTTCAGACACCCACCACCACACCAAGAGATCAATTACACAGGAAACACTGGTATGTATTTTGAGGAGTAGGTACCGGCACGTATTTTGGTCCAATTGAAACACTGGTTAACACTATGATATTTTGGTAATATCTGAAGCGTCGCTACCTACCTTCTCGTTGTCTTTCGGTCGCTGAAGAAAAAAAAAGTGACGCTTTTGACAGACCGTGCGACATTCGTGCGCTGCAAGTCTTCCGACCACCTCAGAAAGGAGCAAGCACAGAGCGCGCGGCCTAGGCTCTTTTTGAAAATAAATATGTGGACGCGACAGTATGGTTTTGAAAGCGCGTTTAGGCAGAAATATTTAGAAAGTTTAAAGGTCTATGGCCTGCACAGGTCAAGCGCCAGCATCAGACGATCTGAGACGGGCAGTTCACACTCCTGCAACTCCTCTATGCAACATTCTAAAATGATTTTGTCACATCGTGAATCTTTGGCCTGAACTACAGTGCTGAACACACACACACACACACACACACACACACACACACACACACACCTACACACACACATGCACACCCACACACTCGCAGGCACACACCCACACACCTGCGCACATGCGCACACACACAATGCAACTTTATCAGGCCTTCATAAAAAGCCGCTTTGAGGTTGAAATTGGATGGCTGTGTCAGACAGCTTGCAGGGAGAGCTCAGACCAAAGTTCGGAGGCCCTTCATGTGACCTCGAGTCCCACAGAAACTTCCAGAAACCGGGCAAAGCCGCAGACGCCAAACACAATCGGGCAGACGAGTCCCAGGAGTCCCAGACAAGCAGCCGGTTCCTGGTCCTGCACAGCTGGCTTCCCCTGGAGTTTCCTCTGCTTCTCCCCTCAAGTACCCACAATGCCTCGCTACGTGTTTTAAGAAGCCTGCCCAATCTTACAGTCAACACTGAGGCCCACACACACACACCTGCCACCCACCTACTGCACAGCTCACACAAAGACCACTGCTCACACAGGGTGAGGGGGGGGGGGGGCTTCTATACGTGCTTCTGCAAGAGCATGAAGGAGTGTGTGAGGGAGCCACACTGTGTGTGTGTGTGTGTGTGTGTGTGTGTGTGTTGTGAGTGAGGTAGAGAGAGAGAGTGATGGTAGATGGTAAGAGAGTGAAAGATTGAGGAAAAAAGAGAAAGGAGAAAATAAAAGAAAGGGACAGGGAGGGAAAGAATGAGAGAAAGAGAGAGAGGGGGGAGAAAGGGACACATAGAGGAACAAACTGCAAGAGAAAGATAAAAAGAAAGGGGGAGAGAGACAGCAAGGAGGGAGGTTAATAAAATAAAAAAAGGCAAGCTATTATTCTTGGAGAGGGACAGGATTAAGGCCATCTTTCGACACCCCCAAGACAAACAGCACTGGTGAGCGTAGCCAATGGCAGACCGGCGACCCACAATGCACCCTGCTTCCCAGCGCGGACAGGCTGGCTCTCGCTCCGGAATGCGAGGAGAATGGAGAGCTGCCCCGGGGGCTCCTTCTCTCCTTCTTTCCCAGACAGACGGACAGACAGACGGACAGATTGTTGGAACGGCTGGACGGCCGAGGTCGGACCGAGGCGACGGAACACAATGGCCGACATATTTTACGAACTATTTCGGATTTTTTTTTTTCTTCTGTTTCTTATTTTTCTCCCCCCCGTACTTTGAGCTGCAGACGTCTCCCAGTAACCCCGGCGACATGAGGACGACACTTTTAGGGCACCACACAGAACACGACGTCCAGCTGGTGACCCCGTAGAGCAAGGGGGTCCTCGATCTTAACCCAAAAAGGGCCGGTGTGAGTGCACTGCAGGCTTTTGTTTCAAACCGAGCAGTAACAACACCCGATTCTACTAATCAAGGTCCTTGGCAAAGACTCCAGTTGTTGATTCGTACAATCAGTGTGCAACTGTATGGTCAGAACAAAAGCCTGCACCCACACCGGCCCTTTCAGGGCAAGGCTGAGGACCCCTGATGTAGCCCATGGACACTCCAATCTGGCCCTCCAGGCCAGTAGTGCTGCTGCTTCTCTCTTATACCTTAATTGAGAGATTAATGCCACCGACTGGCCAGAGATTTAACTCAGCCTGGTGTCCCAGGTTAAACTCGGTCCTGATCAAAGGGGAAGAACGAAAACCAGCAGCACTCCTGGCCCCAACGGCCTGATTTGAGTATCCTTGATGTAGATGAAGTTGTGTTTATTGTGTGTTGGCATGGAAAATACCCTTATATTAAGGCCCCCCCACACCCCTCACCCCACCGCACTGCATGCAGGAGAACTTGACACTACATCTGATGAATAATGTTTTGCGACACGTTTGTGTTCCCGTGGTTGCCGTCTAATTAAAGCTCCCCGTGTCATTCGTCAGGAACATTTGGTCAGTCTCGTCATTGGCACGGGGATCACTTTGCTTTCCCCTGTTCGGTATTTGGGATTGACCAACCGACCGACCACCCGCTCATCCCTCCAGCACCTGTCCTACCAACTGCCAGTCCACCAGCTGTGTGTGTGGGGGAGGGTTTTTTTTTTGGGGGGGGGGGGCACTAGGGGTCACACATTTACATTTAAATGGGATCATGTATCCCATCCTGGACGAGCCCCTGTTCCGGGTCTTAATGAGGGTTCTGTAAATGAGAAAGCCCATGGCGTGGTTTGGCTGGGACGTTTCGGTCTTGTACTTCACTTTCCTTCAGAATAGGGTTATATTCCCCTGAGCTCTGTGATTGGATATGCGATTGAATATGCTATTAGAATGTTCTTAGCTGAGCATTCTAATGCTGATGTCATAATCACCACTGGGGAGAGAAAGCAACGGAGTTCTAGAACACTGACTTAGAACTCTGAAAAAAACAAAATGGCCATGAATTTCTGATGCTCATAATGCTCATAAATGGGCAGGTAATGCCGAGGTTGGGCATTCTGTAAGACACCGTAGGACACTGTAGGGCCTTTTCGGGATTTTGTTGTTTACCTTTCCACAGGAATCCAGCTCAGACCTCGGAAACATAGCGTGTGGGGACTCTACAGCCAATCAGCAGCTTCAATTAAACACGCAAGCGTCTGAAACGCACAGAAGAGCAGCAGACAATCTCAACCCTCCACCCCAGCTGGAACCCCGGCGACATCACACTGAGGTGACGGGTGATCCTGCGTGGGACAGGCCCAAAACACTGGCGTGGGACAGGCCCAAAACACTGGCGTGGGACAGGCCCAAAACACTGGCGTGGGACACGCCCACAACACTGGCGTGGGACAGGCTCAAAACACTGGCGTGGGACACGCCCAAAACGCTGGCGTGGGACAGGCCCAAAACACTGGCGTGGGACAGGCCCAAAACACTGGCGTGGAACAGGCCCAAAACACTGGCGTGGAACAGGGCGACGTGAGCAGGGGACCGTCCCAGTCTCACGAAACACAATGGGGCGATGACTGAGCCGTGCCACCGCCCCCACCCCCGCCTTTCAAGTGGGACGGGTGCGGCCCAGAACTCTGGGACAATAGAAAAAGGCACCAGATGCCACCGGACCACCCGACACCCTGGACCCCGGCCTATCGCAGCGCCGCACAGCCATGGAGGACCGGTCCAGCTTCCGCTGGCCCAAAAGACAACCGCTGGCGCTGGACTCAGACCCGCCCAGCGAGGAGCACAACGCGCTTCGGGAAGGCCTGTTAATACTAATGCGTTTTAATAATCTGCCATTATTTTTAAAATGCAATTTTAAGCCTCCTTGAGCAAGGAGCAGAGAGGAATCAGTGGCTGGGAAATGGAGAGGGTGATGCACTCCTGAAGAGAGATGTATGTGAGTGGGTGTGTGTGTGTGTGTGTGTGCCTGTGGGTGCCTGTGTGTGCGTGCGTGTGTGTGACTGTGTGTGCTATGTCTGTGTGTGTGCATATGTGTGTGTTTGTGTGTGTGTGTGTGTGGGTGGGTGTGTATGCATGGGTGTGTGAGTGAGGGAGTGTGTGTGTGTGTGTGTGTGTGTGTGTGTGTGTTTGTGTGTGGGTGGGTGTGTATGCATGGCTGTGTGAGTGAGGGAGTGTGTGTGTGTGTGCGTGTGTGTTTGGGTGGGTGTGTATGCATGGGTGTGTGAGTGAGGGCGTGTGTGTGTGTGTGTGTGTGTGTGAGTGAGGGAGTGTGTGTGTGTGTGTGTGTGTGTGTGGGTGGGTGGGTGGGTGTGTATGCATGGGGTGTGTGTGTGCGTGTGTGTGTGTGTGACTCAGTGTGCTGTGCAGAGAGCTCACACACTGTGAGTAATGTGGAAGGTATTTGCTGAGCGTACAAACTTCTGCCTTCAGATCTGCCATCCAAATTCACACAGGAACTCTCCCTACTTCTCCCCCTGCTCCTCTCCTTCGCTCTCTCCTTCGCTCTCTAGTTCCCCCTCTCCCTCTCTTTCCCTCTCCTTCACTCACTATCTCTCTCTCTCTCTCTCTCTCTCTCTCCGCCTGTGGTTAGTTTTTTTCTCTCTCTCTGTATGTTGCTTGTCTATTATTTTATTTTGAAGTACAGTAAATTCTGTGTTTGAACAATGTCCCAATAACAGGGTTTTTTAAATCTCAAATCTCTCTCTCTCCTCTCTCCCTCTCCCCCTCTCCCTCTCTCCCCCTCTCCTCCCTCTCCCCCTCCCCCCTCCTTTTCTCTCTCTTCTCTCCCCCATCTCTCCCTTCACCCCTTCTCTCCTCTCCCCCTCTCCTCCTCTCTCCCTCTCTCACTCTCTCCCCCTCTCCTTCTCTCTCCTCTTCCCCCTCTCTCTCCCCCTCCCTCCCTCTTCCCCTCTCCCTCTCCCCCCTCCCTCCCTCTTCCCCTCTCTCCCCCTCTCCTTCTCTCTCCATCTCCCCCCTCCCTCCATCTCCCCCTCTCTCCTCTCTCCCCCCCTCCCCCTTCTCTCTCTCTCCCCCCTCCCCCTTCCTCTCTCTCTCTCCCATCCCTCCCCCCTCTCTCCCCCTCTCCTCTCCTCTCCCCCTCTCCTCCTCTCTCCCCTCCCCCTCTCCCCCCTCCTTCTCCCTCCATCTCCCCCTCTCTCTCTCTCTCCCCCCCTCCTCTCGCTTCTCCTCTCTCCCTCTCCCCCCTCCCCCTTCCTCTCTCTCTCTCCTCTCTCCCTCCCCTCCCCTCTCCCTCTCCCCCTCTCTCCCCTCTCCCCCTCTCCCCTCCCCCCTCCCCCTCCCCCTCTCCCTCTCCCCCTCTCCTCTCTCCCCCTCTCCCTCTCCCCCTCCCTCTCCCCCTCCCCCTCTCTCCCCCTCTCCTTCTCTCTCTCCCCCTCTCTCTCTCCCCCTCTCCCCCCCTCCCTCTCTCTCTCTCTCCCTCCACTCGGTCTCTCATGACACCGCTGTTACGCTTCAGTAGCTGAGCCCGAGTGGAAGAGGAGCAGAAAGCCACACAGACAGAGGAGCAGTCAGCAGAAAAGCAGCAGAAATTAAATTAGCATTTTAGCCGTTTAACTCAGAGAGGCAGAGTCTGGGGAGGAGAGAGAGAGAGGGAGGAAAATGAGACAAAAACTGAGTAAAAACAGAAGGGGATGAAAAGAAAGAAATAAAGAAAGATTCATTTCAAAGTAGCAGAGAGAGAGAGAGAGAGAGAGAGAGAGAAAAAGCGAGAGAGAGGGTGAAAGAGAGAGAGAGAGACAGCGTGAGAGAGTGAGAGTCTAATTCACAGTCATAGTCTAATTCATTGTATATAGTTGCATGTTGTAACCACTGCTTTGGCAACACAAGTTCCTATAATTGTCAGGCCAATAAAGTTGGTCGTGCACTTTGAAACTGAAATTGAACAGATAGATCCTGACTCACAGGGTCCGACTCACAGCCATTCAGACTTTATGACACGCTGACCTGGCTAATGGCAGAAGGGGGCGGGCCTTAACCGGATCCCGCCAGCCCGCGAGGAGCGCCGCGCGGCGCTAATGCGCTAGCAAACGGGGAAGTGATGTCACTGCGGCCCTTTGAGACAAACAGGCCCCCCCCACGCAAACACCAAACCTCACACTGATGGACTCTGTAAGGGGGGGGGAGGATGAGGGCACTCAGTGGGTCAGCCTGCCCTTCCCCCACAATACATACATTACATTACATTATAGGCACTTAAGCAGACGCTCTTATCCAGAGTGACTCACACAACATTTTACACAGCATTTTACACTGCATCCATTTACACAGCTGCACATATATACTGCAGCAATGCAGGTTGGGTTTACCTTGCTGAAGGGTACAACGGCAGTGTCCTACCCGGGAATCGAACCTGTGAACCTTTAAGACCAGTTTCTTAGGCATTATACCAATACTGCAAAAATCCCAGGAGGCGACAAAACAAGCCTTTCAGGAAAAACCGAGAAACACACAAAACAAAAAATCCTCACGAAACAATGCAAGGTTAAAAACACCCTCCCCGCCAAGAGGACGCCCCTCCCGCAGCATGTAAAAACTGAGCACTAAGGGCCTGATTTACTAAGACCTCTAGCATGTGCAAAACCTTTCGGCACACGCAAAACCGGTAACATGACCAATGATCACTCGCTGTACCCGTTTTGCACGCTTCATTGGTGCAAAGCTATCGGTTTCGAGCATGCTAAAAGGCTTCGTACACGCTGAAGGTCTTTGTAAATCGGAAGCCTGATTGCTGCACTAAATGCTACGCACTCTGCCCAACAAACACCCACACTGCACCCTGTCTGATACACACTAAACACTGTGCATTACCCACGCTGCATCCTGTCTGATACACACTAAACATTGTGCATTACCCACACTGCACCCTGTCTGATACACACTAAACACTACATTACCCACGCTGCACCCTGTCTGATGCACACTAAACACTGCAATACCCACACTGCACCCTGTCTGGTACACACTAAACACCACGCATTACCCACACTGCACCCTGTCTGATACACACTAAACACCACGCATTACCCACACTGCACCCTGTCTGATACACACTAAACACTGTGCATTACCCACACTGCACCCTGTCTGATACACACTAAACACTGTGCATTACCCACACTGCACCCTGTCTGATACACACTAAATACTGCATTACCCACACTGCACCCTGTCTGATACACACTAAACACTACGCATTGCCCACACTGCACCCTGTCTGATACACACTAAACACTACATTACCCACACTGCACCCTGTCTGATAGACACTAAACACACTGCATTACCCACACTGCACCCTGTCTGATACACACTAAACACACTGCATTACCCACGCTGCACCCTGTCTGATACACACTAAACACTGCATTACCCACACTGCAACCTGTCTGATACACACTAAACACTACATTACCCACACTGCACCCTGTCTGATACACACTAAACACTGCATTACCCACACTGCACCCTGTCTGATACACACTAAACACTGCATTACCCACACTGCACTGATACACACTAAACACTGATACATACTAAACACTACACATTACCCACACTGCACCCTGTCTGATACACACTAAACACTATGCATTACCCATACTGCACCCTGTCTGATACACACTAAACACGATGCATTACCCACACTGCACCCTGTCTGATACACACTAAACACTACCATTACCCACACTGCACCCTGTCTGATACACACTAAACACTGCACAGTCCGCACACGTTGCCGAGCGGGTTTGGCCGGTGCGGAGGCAGCTACAGGGGGAAGGAAGCGGAGAGCGGCGCGATTAACATTCCAGCCTGTCACTCAATCGGGGGGGTGGGGGGGGGGGCGCATTAATGGGGGTACGGTAACGCGCGCCCCCTCCCATACGCTCTCTCTGCCTTTCGGTGCCTCCACAGGGGCCCCCCTGCCACACACCTGGGTCCGGTACGCCTTTCAGACGCTTTTTTTCCGCAAGAACTCGGGCAGATCAGAGGTCTCCATCTCAGCGGGACTCCACCGGACAAATACAGGAAAAATAAAAACGCAACACAGTAATGACCAAACCGTATCACCATGATCACACGTAAAGAGCTATTTCTGCTGCGAATATTGGTAAAAACTTATGCATCTTTTAAAAAATAATAATAATAATAATTTTTGTAACCTACAGGAATGCTACCAGTGTCCAAAGGGTCCCACCTTTACTGTCCGGAAAGGCAACCAGTGTGTAGGACTGAAAATCCGCACATATTTGGCAACCATACAGAACAAAGACATGCACAGTATTTGACCCAGGCCAGCCTTGCCCTGCTGTAGGACTATAGGCCCCTGTGCGAAGGCTGAACCACGGATCACATTTTAGATTTTTGGCAGAGATATCAGAGACCCCACAAAAAAAACAAACCTGTCAATCAACCCCCCCCCCCGAGTTTCACCCAGCGCAGCCTATGAGCATGAACCCTCATCCACTCATATGACCAGCTGGGTTCATTTTATAATGGATTTTCTCTGTCCAGTTCTTTCTAAATAATTACACAATAATGTGAAACATCATATCAGATAAGGAAATAGGGAAAATCCACAAATGCTTTTCTTAAGAATGTGATTCAGTATCCACAGATGCGTCATACACCCGGATACTTTTTTTTAAAAGCCATTTAGCAGACCCTGGTATTAGACAGCTTACTTTTTTAACATATACAATCCGTTCATGCAGCTGGATATTTAGTGGAGCAGTTCAGGGTAGCCACTTTGCCTAAAAGGTCCACCAGCAGTGCCCTATCTGTGCACTGATAGCACCACTTCAAAGTTACAGGTTCCGGTTCCAGAACCACCAGAACCGCTGGGTTCTGGAACTGCCCACTAGCTCCTGTTCTACCGAATTCACCCAAAAACTAAACCCCCACATCACATCCAGCCAGGGGTGCCACCAGGCATTTTGGGCCCTGCGAAAAGATCTCACATTGGACCACCCCAGGAAATAGTGTGTTATAATATTTTTGAGGGGTCCCTGTCAATCAGGGCCCTTGGAATCACACACACACACACACACGCACTCACATTCACACTCTCACTCTCATGCTTACTCACACTCACACTCACACACTCCCACACACACACACACTCACTCTCATGCTTACTCACACACACTCACACTCACACACACACACACACACACACGCACTCACAGGCACACTCACACTCACACACACACACACATACACACACGCACTCACAGGCACACTCACACTCACACACACACACACACACTCACACAGCCCACTCAGGCCTTCTCTCTGCTTTTTGGGAAAACAGCAGGCAGGAAATGAGACTGAAGAGAAGGAGCCGACACCCTTCGCGGCCTCAGAAGCTGAAACCCCACGCGCACCACACCTACTTCC
>CM045888.1:6629600-6679600 GCA_025169545.1 Anguilla japonica | reverse complement strand
AAAGCTCACTAGTCCTTGGACAACTGACACAAGGTAACAGAAACGCTCCCAAATAATCAACCTCGGTCCCCCTTTCTGTTCCCCATCCCACACCGGCACGGGTCACACTTAAAGCCCAGACAGAAACGGTTCAGAGGTCCTTTCCAAAAACCCCAGCAAATCAAGCTGAGGGACCCCAAAACAACCCCACGTTCTGCCAGGGCAGTTCCAGCCCTTGCCCGAGGTGATTTTTTTTTTTTTTTTTTTTTTTTTTACACATAAGATTGGAACAGCACCCCCTTCACCAAGCTGGATGTGAAGCCAAGCAATCGTAGGTGAGAAACGCAAGGCACCCCCCACCCAGGGTGATGTTACAGTTTACATTTAAATGTGCTCCTGTCAGCTGTGTATCGAAACATTTCGGGTTTAGTAACACAAGTCTGGGACAGTTGGGATTGTTGGGACATTAATAAAAAATAATAAATAAATAAAAATAAATAAATAAATACATTTAATTAATTAATTAGTTAATTAATGTGAGATAAGCCATGATCGTTCAATTGACTTCAAAGTTCGTTGATATTAGTCTTCCAAACGCTGCAATTTATATGTCTCAGCCAGGTAAAGTTATAGGAAAATAGGATAGGTTTTCGTATGGAGCATAAGCTTACATTACAACATAAGCTATTATATAGTTATTATAAGGGGCTGTCCTTCGGGTTCGGAATCTTCGTCGAGACACGTTCTCTCTTAAGGTAAACATTGCCAGTTCAGAAAAACTTTCGCTATGACACAAACACAAGGGTAAGTTCACAATCACGCGAACAAACGAATCACCAAATGCGGATTCAGATTCACACACAGTCTCCCGAGATTGGCAGAGCTAACACGGCACGCTGGTATCTGACTTTTTAAAAAAAACAATGCACATCAAAACGCGTTAAATGTCCTTATAATTCCAATGGCGTATTTTGAGGTGAAAATGACAGGTATTTGTTAATCAGGTGTGCGGTGCTGTAGCTGATGTACACAGAAACAATTGGGGGAGGGGGGAATCCAATTTTAACATGCAACACCAGAAGACTGTGAGAATAAGATGCTTTGTCAATGACAACCTGCAATCTGTCCTTTGCTTTATTACAAGATGGGCTGCAACAGGTATTTCTTCAGATAGCGCCTCTCCACTCTACCTGTCTATTCAGCCATTCGTGGTTTCGTAGCGAGTACAGTGTTGGTATATATATATACTTCAATGAACGAATACACAAAATGATACAAATTGCGGTCGTTACACAGGAGATAGTACAAAAGTTCGGACAGTTTGCAACGCTGACAGCGGTGGGTGCAAAGGGCAATTGTTACCACTGGTCAACACACGAGTGAATCCCACGCTCAGCCATGTTGGAAATAAAAGTTACTTACCCACGATCACGCAAAGCAAATCCACCACGACGAATATCTTTTTTTTCACCGGCTCCGTCATGGTTTTTTTTCTTCTTCTTCTCCTTCTTTTGGTCCGTCGCACGAGCAATTATACGCGTCTAAAATTGCATAAAATAAAAGTGCACGCGGAAAAACTTGAGAGAAAGTGCGTTTTGCGTAAGCTGAATGGCAGTGTGCACGCGCAGCAACCTGAATTGCCAGTTCTTCCGGCTTCTCTTCCCTACCTGTTCTGTCCGATGTTGTTTACGCTGTAGGTGCACTGCAGAATCTTATTCACTCAAATCCAAGCACTTAAAGAGCCTCGTTCAGTCACTTGGAAATATCTGCCTACGATACAAGACCTCGGAGCTCATTTTGGGTTTTTATCTACAGAACGGACAAAACGCCTCGGTTTTTTTAATTTTTTTTTTTTTAAATAAAGCAAACCACCTCCTACTAACTAAGGAGATAATGAAAAACAAGTCCACCTCTTTCCCATAAAACCACGATTCTTCGAAGTTACGCTGTCCTCCTCCACCCCCCCAAAACTGACGTCAGTCTTTACCAAATAAGGGGGCACGAGTTAAGAAAAGGGATACACCTAACGCCGCCGTAATACCAAAAGTAAATCTCTTGGATGTCAGAAACATGGGTGGGCAAACCGAGGAAGAAACTGGTCCGTTTATGCGCGTGGCGTTGTCCCGGGAGCGCCGTAAAAACCAACATGACAACGCCGCCCTGCGTTTCACAACGCCCGTGAGACTAGTCTGTATCGTACCACAATAGCCTGCTCAGACGAATTGTAAAATATGGGGTTATATTTCTGATTTTCAGCTGTGGAAACTACAAACCATTGCTTTTTGCTTAGAATACCACTAGGGTGTAAATAGAACTTCGATTTCTTATTCTTCAAATTGTAGTTTTTTAGATGTCCACGCATGCGCTTGGACTATTTGATTATTAATAATTTGTCAGTATTTCAACAATTGAGCTTATCCATATGTTGTTGATGTTAACTTCACCTTATGGCAAGTGACTGAAAAAAACTGTGCAGGTTTTTGTTTATAGAATTTATCACAGTCCAATTAGCGCAGTATGGTTTAAACGTAGAGTAGACCAGGTAAGAAACTTTCAAGTTGGGCACACATGAAATGTCTTCTACTGCCTTTCACAAGCTTGTTTCGAAACGTGTCTTAAATGTGAATTAATAAGTGATTGAGTTCATTAATTAAATAATTACGAGCAGAAGCTGGAGTGAAATCCAGAAATGCGGACGTGGACCTTGATGGCCACTCCTGTTATGAACTTCCGGTGGACACAAGTGCATGTAGATCTATCGAGAGATTCCCAATAGAATTCGCCACTCTTTAATGGGGGATGACCATCCCTTCCCAAGCGTCGCCTATTCCACTTGTGGCCAGGTGGGGGCGATCTGACGCTTACGCCTCATCTAGAATCACTCTACCACTTTCTGAGAAGGAGGCTTGAGGCTGTCGGATGATTATGGACATTCCGGAGGCAGCCTTATCTGTGAGGGGCGGGGGCGGTCGATGAAAGGTTCCCTGTAGACATGGGTCTTGGTCTCAAGTCATTGTTGCATCGCCAAGGCTTGGCGTTGTGCCTATCTCTTCCCGCCTCAAATAATCTGCCGCGTGCGCAGAACGGAACGCGACGTCCCGATGTCGCGCGGCCCAGACCTCTGTCAAAACAAAGCGGGCCTTTGTCAGGAATTCCGACCACAGGAAGAGATGGGCCCGACGGCGGAGAAGCCCTTTGCCCCCCGAGATTCTATAAAGGCCGCCTGTCCGCGCTCCGCCTCGGGGATCTCCGCTTTTTCCCTTTCCGGCACCTGTATTTACATTTATCCGAACGGATCACGTTTCGCATGCAGTGGAAAACCGCTCGCTTCTCTCACTGCTCCGTTCCGTTGCGTGACAGGTTACGTAATACGCGCTATTGATGCGTTGCCGTCTTTTAATATTATTTTCACCGGAGGGGGTTTGGACAGAGTCTCCGACAGCATCTCATTGGACCGCACATGGCCAAAAGTCATAATTTTTGGGGGGAAAAAGTTCTCACTTTGTAATGAGGAATGCATATGTAGCGTACTGAATGTATTCCTCCTGTGCCTGGCTTTATCCAAACGACCCGCACGTGTTTTAAAAGCTCATATTGTAACAGATAGTCCACTGTATAACTCAGGTGTAGTTACATATTTTCCTCTGAAATGTTATTCGAATTGCGATATACCCGAATAAGTAAATAAATAAATGTACATATCTTGTGAACCACGGCAAGAAAACCGAATTGACTGACCCAACAGCACCCTCTGATGGCCAGATACGTCCAGTGAAGGATTAGGATTTCGGTTTTAGTGCCTCCCCACACAACCGCACAGGTGAAAACGATACTCGGAAGAGGGCAGAGTAGCTGGTGGCATCCTGGCGTTCGCCATGGCGATCGCCTTGGTGACGTAAGCAGGTAGGGTGGTGGACGGTGATGTAGCCACGCCCGCACTTCCGATGGGGCGTAGCCCTTGTACCTGCACCACAGGTAGTCTCTTGGCCCTCTGACACGGGGGATGACAATCTGAGGGCTCTCTGGGCACGCAGGTCCATCATATCCTCGGGTGGGGTGAGGTGGGGTGAGGTGAGGTGGGGTGGGGCTGATTGAATCTAACCGTGACATCCGCTAAATCCTTTACTGGTTTGCTCAGGCGTGAGGTAAATGGTAAATGGTAAATGGACTGCATTGGTAAATGGTAAATGGACTGCATTTATATAGCGCTTTTATCCAAAGCGCTTTACAATTGATGCCTCTCATTCGCCAGAGCAGTTAGAGGTTAGGGGTTAGGTGTCTTGCTCAAGGACACTTCGACACGCCCAGGGCGGGGTTTGAACCGGCAACCCTCCGACTGCTAGACAATCGGTCTTACCTCCTGAGCTATGTCGCCCCTAGAATCATTTTGACTTGTTTAAAAATTTGCGAGACTCAACTCTACTACTCGATGAGAGGTGTGTTAATGCATGGTGTGGTCAATAAAAAATAATTTTAAAATACATTTTATCTATTATTATTAGTATTGCCCCAAGGCATAAAAAGAAGCATTTGCTTCTTGGTTCTCAGCGTGTCCGTTAAACAGTTCTTCTGCAACAACAGAGAGACCGAAAAGTTAAGTGTTCTCATTTTTTGAGAACTGAGAACCACAGGATTATACCTGCAGATCGTATAGCTGAGACGTCAAGCATTTCAAATTTTCAAGCACTATACTGTAGCGTTGTTTTGTGCGTCGTCCATGCGCAGTTTCTTCCGACGAAACTTTTAACTGTGTTAACTTTTAATCTGATGCACGGCGGAGAAGACGTAACAAAGAGCGTTCCTACGCTAGCAGCTGTGTTTCTGGATAATGGCAACTGAAATCCCATAATTCTCAGCTTAGCTACGAGACTAGAAAAGTCAACGTGTGTGTGTGTGTGTGTGGTCAGTGTGGGTGGGTGTGGGGGTGGGTGGGGGGGGGGGGAGGGAGGTGCAATGAAGGGAGGTGTACACTGCCAAAATGCTGCTCAGAGCTCAGAGACTGAACGTTCTCATAAACATTAATCTAAAGGTTAATCAGAGTTCAGCTTGTCTCAGCTTACATTTATATTGCATTACATTACAGTAGGGCACACAGAGGGGTCTAGACCTGGATCCATCTTGAGAAATTAGACAAGCCGAGGAGAAAGAAAAAAAAAAAAAACGCATCAAAATGTCGTCAAAAGTTTTTATTCTCAAATGAATAAAGCCGCATTGATGCGTATTAGTTTGGTGTGTACTGAGTGTGTGTGGGAGCGTTGTATGTTTGTACATGTACTGTGTACTAGTGGACAGCAATCGTTAATTGGCTCAATGTGCTACTTTCAGTGTTGCTTAATCAGTTCTTTTTAAAAAATGTTTTTTTTACAAAATATAAAATAACATTGTTGTTACTAATATGAATAATAATCCTAATAATAAACCATCAGCGGAAGCAGTACAATACAAAGCTGAAAAACGCGTAAATAAAGGTCAGTTCTCCCCCCTCAGTGTCAATCTCAGAAACACAGTCTTTTAAAATAGCGTAAACAAAAGTAGAAAATATGTCTGTATCTTAAAATGTTTGGGAAAGAAAAAAAAACAAGAGAAATAATAATAATAATAATAATAATAATAATAATAAATAAGATATACCATCATCAAGGGGGACTGCAGGACGACTTTATGCAGACATAGTCCAGGACAAACGACCAACCTTCTCACAGACTAACCAGAGAGCTCCAGAGAAGGGAATCTCTACTCGTGTCAAATACAGCAACACCGCCATCTAGCGGCAGAAAGAAATGTTGCATTGTTTTCAGTTTTTTTTTTTTTCTCGTTTTTACAGCATCTGCTTTCAACGGACGGCATTGACGGCACAGTTTTGTCCTCCTTGAACACTCTTTGGATTCTCTTGGTCTGGGAACGATACAACACCACCCATTTAACACGCAGCAACCCCCCCCCCCTTGGCCACATTACAACCCCACCCCAGGAAAAAAAAAAAAAAAATTGGGCTCTTCCTCTGAACATTTTTGCAGGGGCCCAGCCCAGCTCTGTATTTGTACCTGAGAAACTGAGTATTCAGTGAATGAGCTAGCATGGGGGGGGGGGGGGGGGGGGGGTGTAAATAAATGAACAAAAGCAAAATAAAAAAATCTTGGCACCTCAAACGGGACCTTCAACACATTGAGCCTCACCAGACAGTTCTGCAAGACTCTTCTGTCAGGCTCCACGTTTTCAAGAAGAAACTGCGTGTTTTGATGAAAGGGCTTTTGATTGGGCAGGGAAGGGGTGGGGGCGGAGTCAGTGATAGGTCATAACTTACTGGTGCTGGGGGGGAGTCGGAAGGGGGAACAGGGCCAAAATTTTCCTCAGTGTCACCGATGCTGGTACTGTCCACCAGGTCACGCTGCCCATTGTAATCCAACAGAATGAGGTAATGGCTGCTCAGGTGAGAGGAGAGCTGAACTAACGCAGTAAAACTTCAGCAGGACGGAGGTGGGAGGAGACCACCCAGAGCAGGCTGGGTCATGTGATCTCAAGAGGCCAGTGATGTCATAAGAGGAGGAAGAAACCCTTCTGGGGAGGGATTGGGGGGGTGGTCAAAACAGTTTACGATTCTTCCAGTCCAGGGTACCAGGGTACAGCTCAGTCCAGCTCTTATGCACTCCAGCATGTTTGCACATAATGGTTCTGGGTTCTGGTGCTAGCAGAGGTCAAAGGTCAGAGGGAATTCTGTTCTGTCAATTACAGGCTTGGGAAAAAAAGACCTGTTTGTGCCAAATAAAATAACAAAAAAAAAATCACAAACACGCTGGTTTTGACAAACCTCCACTGCCCCCATCCCAACAGTAGTCCAGTAATCTCCCATGATCCTGGCACCCCCCCCCACTGTCATAGATTTCTCTTCGCTGAGAAACCCCCCAATGGGACAGGCCATTGTTCTTTCCAGTGTTCTGGAACCCCCTTGTCTTCATGGAGAGGGGCCCCCAAAATTTCGGACGGGTCCATAAATCGCACGTATGGGGGCGTGGGTGAACTGCACCCCTGCAGCACCAAAGCACCTCCGGCTGTCCCACTGTGGACACCGCCCCCCCCCCCCCCCCCATCCCCCCACCTCACTGTGTGAGAGAGCGGGGGTGCTGGACCGGAGGGGGCAGAGGAAGCCTCCGATGGGCCCAAACACTGAGGGCGAGGCGGTGGGCGGGGCCTCCGTCGGCAGGGCGACCATTGGCAGGGCGACCGTCGGCAGGGCAAAGGGGCCGTCCGTGCCGAAGGGCCCCAGCTGCAGCTGGTAGAACCCAGGGCCCAAAAGCTCGGGGGGCGCGGCATGGGCACCGGCCCCCAGCGAGGAGAGGGGGGGAGGGGAGGAGGCGGGACGGCCGGCTGGGATGGGACAGTCCGCAGTGGGGTCCTGGGCGTCCCCGTGCTGACAGAGGGGAAGCTGGGGTTCTCTGGGCGTGGCCGAACCAGGGGGTACCCCCCCACAGCCCCGCTCTGACACCCCCACATACTGAACCCTGAGTCTGCTTCTGCAACACCACCAGGGGGGGGGGGGGGGGGGGGGGGGGGGGGGGGGGAGAGGGTAGGAGAGCAAGTCAGGAAAAGAGAGAATGAGGGAGGGAAAGAGGGAGAAAGATAGAAACAACAGAAAGGGGGAAAGAAAGAGAGTTTTAATTAAAACTGAGGGCAAGAGGTCTAATTCAATTTTCCATATTATTATCGACAACACACTGGCTGTTTTTCCCTCATCCTGCACCTACAAGACTACAAAAATATTGCTTCAAAATACTACAAATCCCAGCATGAAAAATAGAGTCTATGGGTGTGTCTCTAATACCAGCAGGTGTAGGCGAGGGTGACTCTCTCCCCCATGTTTTTTTTACCTGTGGGGGATTGCTGTGTTTTGGGGGGTTCTGGGGGGGGGGGGGGGGGGGGGGTTCAAGGCTTTAAGTGAAAGCGGGTCGTTCGTTTTCGTCGAGGCCGACCCTGCAGGAGGGTGGAGAACGTCCCCCCTTCCTCTTCTGCAGACGAAAACCACCGGAAAGACAAATGCCCCAATGGACAGATGGACAGACACACAGAGGACACAACAAAAAAAAAAGATGGGTGATGAAAAAACAAAACACGCGAGAAGCAGGAACAATGCAAACGTAAAACAGAGTCAATGAAACACAAGATTTAAAAAAAAAGACACAGTAACCTAAAATTAACATCCACAAAACCATAGGAATGAGAGAACTGAAATAAATGATTAACAGAAACATGCTGTGAACGAGGGATGGGTGAGTTGGGGGACGGCTGGGTTTCTGAGTGAGATTGGGAATAAAATCAATCCCTGAATAAACGATGCTGATGTTTCACTGCTGCTACTTAAGCCACTGACTAGAAAAGCGTTCCTGAACTCTGACCCCAAAAAGCGATGACTGGTTTACAGCCAATAAAACCAGGGGAGGTGATTCAACGGTGTAATCAACAGCCTTATCGAATAAGTGCTGAGCAACACAAAAACAGCACACCCCTTTACCCCCCCCCCCCCCCCGTGTCCAGGACTGTGAACCAAACCATTCACTCAAACTAAAAATACTAACTAGCACTGAATGGATGGGGGGGGGGGGGGGGCTAGAATTCAGAACCTGCTGGTTAAGTGTAAAGTTTTGGTTCTATGGGGGGGGGGGGGGGGCTAGAATTCAGAACCTGCTGGTTCAGTGTAAAGTTTTGGTTCTATGTACCTGGCTTGAATGAGATGGGGGGGGGGGGGGGGGCTAGAATTCAGAACCTGCTGGTTCAGTGTAAAGTTTCGGTTCTATGTACCTGGCTGAATTGAATTCAGAACCTGAGATGTAAAGTTTTGGGGGGGGGGGGGGGGGGGTTAAGTGTAAAGTTTTGGTTCTATGTACCTGGCTTGAATGAGATGGGGGGGGGGGGCTAGAATTCAGAACCTGCTGGTTAAGTGTAAAGTTTTGGTTCTATGTACCTGGCTTGAATGAGATGGGGGGGGGGGGGGGGCTAGAATTCAGAACCTGCTGGTTAAGTGTAAAGTTTTGGTTCTATGTACCTGGCTTGAATGAGGGGGTGTGTGGGGGGGGGGGGGGGTTACCTGGCTTTTCCAGGTCCAGCTCGTGGCCCTCAGGAGGGGAGGGGGGTCCGTGCTGAGGGGCGGCCCCGGGTCCCTGGGGGGGGCTGTGGGAGCGGCTGCTCCCCTCGCCGTCCTGCTCCCCGTCCTCCCTGCAAAGACACCAGAGTCAGGGGGGGTCCCCAAAAAATGCACCGTAATACACTGAGTGTCGGGAGGTGCCACAAATATGCACTGAATTCCTCTGGGCATCAGAGGGGTTCCCCCAAAAAATCTCACAGCCCGAGACCACAGAGAGCACCTCTACACCCGTATATTTAATCTCAGAGCAGGGTAGCAGAGACTCACAATAACCCATTCTCCAGAGCTACATGATGTCATGGCAACCAGGGGAGCTCACCATGGCCACAGGGAGTAAACCGATGACAGGGGAAGACACCCCAAAATGTCACGTAAAAAATCCCCCTTCCCTCTCGCTCCCCCTCCTTTCCCTCCCCCCTTTCTCTCTCACCCTTCCCGCTCTCCTCTCCTCCTCCCTCCCTCCCTCTCCCCTCTCCCCCATCCCTCCCTCTCTCCTCTCCTCCTCTCCTCTCCTTCCTCCCCCTCTCCTCTCCTCCTCCCTTCCTCCCTCCCTCTCCCCTCTCCCCCATCCCTCCTCTCCTCTCCTCTCCTCTCCTCCTCCTGCAGGAGGTGCGTGTAGCTCACATGTTCCCGGACTGGAGGCTGTATTTCTTGCGGCCCAGCCTGGTGGTCTGCAGGGTGAAGTAGTCGTGCCGGTCCGACTTCTTCCAGGCGTAGTAGTACTCCACACACTCCCCCACCGAGCGCGTGCGCACCTGGGACGAGGGGGGGGGGGTTGAGAGATAGACAGGCTCAAAATTAAAACTGTGTCAGCCGGGGGGGGGTGGTTTTATAAACTTTCTCAGGCTAAAGGTGAGGTTGAGCGTGAAGGAAGCGAGTTTCAGGCGCTTGCTGCGGTTCCCTCCTAGTTTGACTCAACACCACTCTCTGACCTAGCCCATGCTTACTGCGTGAACTGGACTTAATGTGTTCATGGCTATGGATAACTGTAACATAAGGAGTATTGTACCTTATCGGACTTGTGTATTTTAGTTGTTTAGATGACCTTCGGTATGCACTTACTGTACGTCGCTTTGGATAAAAGCGTCTGCCAAGTAAATGTAATGCAATGTAATGCAATGTAATGCAATGTAATGTAATGCAATGTAATGTAATGTAATGTAATGTAATGTAATGCAATGCAATGCAATGGTCTCTCGTTGATGAGATGAGACTCCAGCGCAGGTGGCAGGTAGCTGCTGCAGCAGCTCGCTCACCTTGTTGGCCTGGATGAGGTGGAAGTTCTTCCCGTGGACCCGGTACCCGTGCTCAAAGTTCCTACACTCCTCCTCACTCCACGCACACAGCTCCTCTACAGAGAGAGAGAGAGGAGAGGGGGGAGGGAGGGAGAGCGGGGAGAGAGAGGAACAGAGAGGGGGGGAGAGAGAGAGAGAGGGGGGGGGTTGGAGAGAAAGGGAGGGAGGAGGAGAGAGAGAGAGGGATGAAAGAGAGAGAAAGAGAAGGGGGGTTGGGGAGAGAAGGGAGAGAGGGAGGGAGAGAGAGAGAGAGAAAGAGAGAGAGGAGAGGGGGGGTGGAGAGAGAGGGAGGGAAGGAGAGAGAGAAAGGGAGGGAGAGAGAAAGAGGGATGAAAGAGAGAAAGAGAGGGGGTTGGGGGAGAGGAAGAGGGGGGAGAAGGGAGAGAGGAAAGGAGAGGGAGGGAGAGCGGGAAAAGAGAGGGAGAGAGATAGAGAGAGAGGGACAGGGAGCAGGGGGAGAAATAGAGGGGGGAGAGACAGAGGGAGTGAGGGGGGGAGAGGGGGGTGAGGGACAGAGAGAGAGAGAGAGCTGTTAGACAGGAGGAAGGGAACAGCGCTACACAGGAAACAGGTGCATCTCCCTCACCCCGCCAGCAGTGTGTGTGTGTGTGTGTGTGTGTGTGAGAATGTGTTCCAGTGGATGTGCCTTACAACGTGTACGCTGTGCTTGCTTTACAACGTGAAAACTAGACGCGTAGCTTCGCACCGTTGTTGTCGATCGTTTTCAACAGCTGGCTGTGACTGCGAGATGGCAAAACACGTTCACCAGTAGCAGCTCTCCTGTGGGAAACACTGCACTGTTTTGCTGCTGCGCTGAGCGCTGTTGCTGGATAGTTATTCCAGCGACGGGGCTCTGCGGAGTTCCGGCTTAGACCCCGGCTAGAGCGCGCCGGGCTGGTTCGGGTCTTACAGTAACGGCGCCAGGCCCAGGCCTCATTTCGAGCGCCACGCAGAGCACAAGCGTACGTGTATTACGCAATGTGCAACGGAGCGCATGCGCTACATTGCTCAGGCTACGCTACATTGCGCGTGCTACGCTACATCACGCACACTATGCTACATCGCGCGTGCTGCGCTACATCACGCACACTACGCTACATTACACGTGCTGGGTCTACATCACGCACACTATGCTACATTACACGTGCTACGCTACATTGCGCACACTACGCTACATTACACGTGCTGCGCTACATTGCGCACACTACGCTACATTACATTGTGCACACTATGCTACATTGCGCACACTACGCTACATTACATTGCGAACGCTACGCTACATCGCGCATGCTACGCTACATCGCGAGCTACATTACATTGCGAATGGTACGCTACATTGCGCGTGCTACATTACATTGCGAACGCTATGCTACATTGCGCACACTACGCTACACTGCGCGCGCGCTACGTCGGTCACGCGGGCCTCACCTCGGAACACCTTGACGTTGAAGTGCAGCCTCCTCAGCGCCTCGTCCATGTTGAAGCTGCACTTGACCAGCTCGTACAGCGCCTGCAGGGGCCAGAGAGGAGTCACACACGGCAAAATTACAAACGGGGGGGGGGGGATTCATCCATCGCATGTACCACCGAGTTCCACTGGTGAAAGTGAACCTGGCAACCCAAACGCAAAACGCAATCAGAACTGCGATCTGGCGTAATTACAGAAGTCCTTGAGCAAGACACCTAACCCCTAACCCCTGATGCATCAATGTAAAGCGCTTTGGATAAAAGCGCTATATAAATGCATCACGTACACGTGTACGCCGAGTTCCCCTGGAGAAAGTGAACCAATCAGAAAGCAGCCTGTGCCGGAGTGACCTTTCACCTGTTCACTGTCCCGGACGATGTCCCCGGAAGTGGGGTTCTCTGTCGCCCCGTCCTCGCCGGCCCACCCCTGGGCCCGCAACAGGAAGTCCTCCACCACCTCCCCCGGCAGCACCCCCGGGGCCCACAGGAGCTGGTCCTCATTCTCATAGGCTGAGGGGGAGAAAGGGGCGGGGCAGGAGGCGGGGCACTAATGTTACACAGGAAGACCTAAATGACTGACCGTCCGATGTGATAGAAGAGGGAAGGACTGATATAGGAGGACAAAACAGATGAAGACAGTGAGACAGACAGACAGGAGGACAGGAAGACAGACAGACAGAAGGACAGAGAGACAGACGACAGAGGACAGGGAGACAGACAGGAGGACAGGAAGACAGACAGACAGAGAGACAGACAGACAGACAGGAGGACAGGGGCAGAGGAGCTCACCTCTCTCCTGGCAGGCGTAGGGGCTCAGAGGGGGGATTAGAGCCTGATACTGAGGGCCCACCATGATGTCCTGAAACAGGAATACACACCATACACACTCAGCTACTGAGAAACACACACATACACACACACACACACACACACATACACACACCATACACACTCAGCTACTGAGAAACACACACACACACCATACACACCATACACACTTAGCTACTGAGAAACACACACATACACACACACACACCATACACACTCAGCTACTGAGAAACACACACACACACCATACACACCATACACACTTAGCTACTGAGAAACACACACATACACACACACACACACACACACACACACCATACACACTCAGCTACTGAGAAACACACACACACACACCATATGCACCATACACACTTAGCTACTGAGAAACACACACATACACACACACACACACCATACACACTCAGCTACTGAGAAACACACACACACACACAAACACACCATACACACTCAGCTACTGAGAAACACACACATACACACACACACACACTTAGCTACTGAGAAACACACACAGACACACAGACTTAGCTACTGAGAAACACACACACACACACACACACTCAGCTACTAAGAAACACACACACACACACACACTCAGCTACTGAGAAACACACACATACACACACACACACACACAACACACACACTTAGCTACTGAGAAACACACACACACACACACTCAGCTACTAAGAAACACACACACACACACTCAGCTACTGAGAAACACACATACACACACACACACACACAAACACACACACTTAGCTACTGAGAAACACACACACACACACACTTAGCTACTGAGAAACACACGCACAAACATTCAGCCACCGAGAAACACACACACACACACACACACACACACACACATCATCATCATCACAGAAACACACACACACACACACACACTGAGCCCGATTCCAAGCTTGCAGGAGAACAGCCGTACCGGGTTGACCTTTGACCCCCCTCACCTTGCGGCCCTCGCTGGACGGAGTGGAGCTGGCCTCCGAGTCTTCGTCTGACGAGCCGCCAGAGCTGTCCCTGCCCTCGCCCACCTGGACATGCGCTGGAAGACACCACCGCACCTGTGACTCACCTGGTTTACCTGCTGCCCCTAGCTCCCACCCACACCGGCGGCTACCACTAACCACAGACAGCCCAACCTGGCAACCCCATCTCCAGGAGGCCAAGAGGAGCATTTTAGCAACACTTCCTGGGGGGTTTGGAACGTTTCAGGAGATCTCAGTTTAGGAGGGCTCCTCCGTTATTGTCCATCTTTCACAAGGTCTCCGCAAACACACACACGGGCTGGGATTTGCCCTCCACTTTGACGAAAAACCGAAAGGCAGGATTATTTCCTTCACTTCACGAGCACAGTCAGCCATCAGCAGAAGTAACTCACTGTTTTTGTGCGGAAATAATTTCTGCAAGATTCTTACACTGTTTGCAGAACAGAGAGAGTGGGTGTGAGTCATAATTCTGAGAAAAGTCCCAGAAAAGTGTGTGTGTGTGTGTGTATGTGTGTGTGTGTGTGTGCATTCTGGTAGACCCAGATTGTCAGTAACCACAATCAAAGCAGGAAGAACTTTTGGGACAAAACGGCACCAAAATTCACGGGAAGAGGCCGCTAGTGTCAAAGGGGATGATGAGTACAGCCAGAGATTGTTAATCATCTCCATTCCCAGATCCACAATCAAAGAGCCAACCGCCACTCAGAACCTTTAAACAAACAACGTTCCAATGGCGGAATTTTAGCTTTTAGTTTAGGCAGCCTGCAGGGCAGGCGGAACTTTCCGGCGCGCGGACGAGGGAGCCCAGCTTCTCGGTCTCTATCGGACGCCGAGCCTTCGGTAAAAAACCACAAACAAGCTTCCAACGCGAGCCGGATCATTCATGAACTTATAAAAAAAATGTAGCAAAAATATGAATTAATAAATGACTGGGCTAATCTTTAAAAAATTAAGGACAGAGGTTGGTGTGAAATACAGAAACAGACACTGCCCACCTTTGCCCACCCCTGTTCCAAAGCACTGCACTCGCCCTGAAAGCCCTTCTCCAGACAGGAAGTGATGTCACAGGAAGTGGGCGGGTTTCCTGCGTGAGGCTCACCTCGGAGGTGGAGGCGGAAGAGGTCGGAGGCGTGGGAGGTGACGGAAGGCGTGAGGTCATCGGGCGGCGGCTGCGTCTCCTCGTCCTCCTCCCCGGAGAGCAGGTCCTTCGCAATTTGGTCCTGCGGGACGCAGTCAAAAAACCCACCAATCAGATTGCTGCATTTAGGCAGCTGACCCTGGCACATCGGCTACCATTAACCACCATTCCACCACTGACTTCAACACCCATGATTCCCCCCTGCAAACTATGCACCGCCTGCTGCTTTAACCCAAGGGTGAAGGTTAAAGTTATTTTTAACATAATTTATTAATGTTTTAATAAATTACAGATATGAATCAGAAGAGAAAATACAAAAGCACCCAACACTGCCCAACTGGTCAGTGAAATGGTCCTGAGTCTCACTAAGAACAGACAATGTATCTTCAAGCCTGCTGGGGTAAGTAGGGGTTTATAAATGGGTCATTGGCAGGTAAGTTTGGGGAACCTCCCGTCCTCCTCCCCCTCCCCCTCCCCTCGTCTAAGGCCCCAAACCTACACCAGCAGTGCGAACAGGTGAGTTTAAGGTGCATGCGCTGACGGCGGCACGCAGGCCTCACCTTGTCCAAGGTCATGCCCGGCAGGTGTGCTGGGAGCTCCGTGGGCTCGCTGGCGTCCCCCGAAATTCGGTCCGACACCTCGTACCCGTACAGCGCCAGCAGCTCTTCCAATGGCATCTCATCCGTCTGCAGGCGGGACGGGGCGGGGCAGGGCGGAGAAGAGAGGAGTTCAGCGGGGAACTTGAATTTGACACCCTTGCCGTCGCATCACAGAAAGCAGCCCCCCTCTGCTCAAGGCACAAACTCAGACCACCATTTTGGATAGTGAGGGGCAGGAGAGTGAAGATTGGTAGGCCTTACTTTGTTTCTTTTTTTTTTGTGACCGTGCGTATCAGTGTTCAGGTGCATTTACCATCTTTAACCCTTTAAGGTGTGCGATCGCAAATATGCAATTAGAACGTTCTTAACTGAACATTCTAATGCTGATGTAACAATCACTGCTGGCAACTGAAAGCAATGGAGTTCTAGAACACTGGCTTAGAATTCTGGGGAAAAAAACATTCCAAAAAAACACCTATTCCGCAAAGGGTTAAAGTTACCTTCTAAATAAACATTAGGCAAATGTATCCGGTCAAGTTAGGAGTGTATACTAATGGATTCCCTGCTTTACCTTATGTGTTTGCTATTTCGGGGTTCAGGCCTGGTGTTTGCTCTTTCTGCTCTGTCTCTTGCCTTTGCTACTCTGTAAAGTGTCTCTGTGACTGTGACTCTAGTGAAACTGAACTGAATTGAATTGAATCTCCTGAACAGTACACAATGTGTGCAAGAGCAGAGCAGACCGACCGTTGCAGTGCACTTAAGAGTTTAAAATGCTGATTACAATTGGGATTTAAAGACTTTTAAAAAAACTTTTTTTTTTGGGGTAGCCCGAGGCACCCTACGGTCCCGTCCAGAGTGCCCCATCACCCAGGGGAGTAAGGGGGCGCTGTAGGCCCACCCGCGTGGCTGACAGGCTCTTGTCCAGGTCCTCTAGGGTCCTGGCCCGCGGTGGAGATCCCTCCTCCTCCTCCCCCTGCAGCCCATAACCGCCACAGCCCCCCCGTGTCTCCGCTAGAGCAAAGCTGCGTTCTCCTGAGCCCATTGGACCAGCTGGGGGGGGGGGGGGGGGGGGGGAGAAAGAAAGAAAGTAGAAAGAAGGAAAGAAAGAATGAACGATGGCAGATCATTTTCAACAGTCATGTTAAAAAAAAAAGAGATTGTGTCAGTGTTGACATTCGCCAGCAGGGTTGTATCTGGGTGTTTATTTGGCGGGACAATCACGTCCCGTCGTACAAGAGCGACCCCCCACTGGTCGATCGCAGCGCTCACAGCATCCCCAACATCGAGCAGCAAACGCGTGGTCCTCCTCCGACTCGGGTCAGTGCGATACTGCCCATGACCAGTAGGCCGCAGTGTGACAGGAAGCAGCGGGTGACGTCATGTGACATCGGAGGAGAGCACCTGCTCGTCTACACTCTCCCGAAATCGATGAGCGGTGTTTGGAAATTACAAATCGGTGGAAAATAAAACAAGACCAGGTCAAAACCTAGTGTATGGCTGGACCTCTCCGGCCGACCAATGGTGTAACTTCATCACTCAGTCAGTCACTCAGTCACAGACATTTGCGTTTGTAGGGCTGGTCCTGCTGTTGCGGTCCAGCCATAAATGGGTAGGGAGGGGGCATTTTAGAAACGAATTTGTTCTCTGAGCAGCACTTCTGGCAAGAACTGGACGAGAATGTCTGACAACATTCTGAGGCGATGCTGATATTTTCTTCCCTCGATCACTCATGGGTCTTTCTCCTGAACTCAGCTCAGAAGATATTCAAGTGTGAGTTTTTTTTTTATTAAAAAAAACTAGAAATACCACCTCGCGGTTGTATGCCTCCCCCAACCAGTAGCCAGTGCTCTATTGACCTCTGACCATTTGGATATAAAATGTCATCACTTCATCATTTTATCCTATTAGACATTTGTGTGAAACTTTGTCATAATTAGTGTATGAATACTTCAGTTATGGCCAAAAAACACGTTTTGTGAGGTCACAGTGACCTTGACCTTTGACCACCAAAATCTAATCGATTCATCCTTGAGTCCAAGTGGACATTCGTGCCAAATTTGAAGACATTCCCTCAAGGCGTTCCTGAGATACCGCATTCACGCGAATCGGGAAGGACAGACGGACGGACGGACGGACAACCCAAAAACACAATGCCTCCGCCCACGGCTGTGCCATCACAGAGGCATAAAAACTATAAATACAAGTTGTGGTGCAGGAATGTGGACTTGCAGTACCAGCACATGGTGGTTTGAGCCACTCCAAGGTCTTACTAGAAGAAGATTTTAGTGCAATGAATGGAATCCACCCCACCGGCCTCCCGTGAAGCTGTGGATCTGTATCTCGTAAGACCTGGAATGGCTCAGACTGCTACGCGCTAGGAGTTAATTTTACACCCTTATGATGGTGTCACTTCCTGTATCAGAGGCTGATCGTGTGCAGACTATCACTTTATCATAGGCCACAGTGCCAAGATCAATCAAAATCATTTTGATTAACGTAATGTATTTCCAGATCATGATCAGAGTTCTAAACAGCTGATGTTCACAGGTGAGAATTCACCTGGTGGGTGCTACACATTGGTGGTGGGTGAGGTGAGTTCCCACTCATCACTGTAAAGCACTTTGAGCGTTCGGAAAAATGCTATGTAAATGCAATGATTCATTCTTTCATTCATTCAAAATGCAATTAAACAAATTCCGTCTTCCAAGTGGGACTCCAAATGCGTGACAAAAAAAAAGACTGAAAGGACTGAAAATGTATGCTTGAATACATTTTGGCAAAGATGGTTGAGAACATGTACAATTCAAGAATGTGAAATATATTGCTCAGGTTGTAGTAAACATAACCAGAAATATCTTCGAGGAACTTTTAACGTGACGAGAGGGCTGGAAACATTCGAGGAAAAAATTTAAAACTTTATTGGTAGTCGGAAAATAGAAAAAATCTATCTTGCACATAAAAAATTCAGACGAGGAAAGAAAGATGCAAACCAGAGTACAATTACATAGCCGCCAACATGATTATCTGCGACGTAGCAGAACTTCATTGCAAAGTATTTGACATCAAAGGCATTCTATAACAAGAAGGAACAAACTAACCATACAGCTCGCAAAACTTTTGCTTCTGCAATTAAACATTCATATTAAATGGGCTGCCCCATATAATATCAATCATAAGGACTACCGAAGGAAAGCTGGTTACTGCGTAAACAACCGAACTAACACTTGTAAAGAAGTCTGAAACATCCACACCTTTTTTCAAAAGTGGAGTGACACGAGCAAGAAGGCACGTTTAGTAGTTGTGTTAGCTCAGGCCACCTGAAATATTAGCCAGGTTGCTTTCCAAAACGCCGGGTGCTGAACGCCAACAAGTTATTCTTTCTCTCACAATTTCGAAAACGGTCTTAACATTCCTAAAAATGACACTTAGACAGGAGGGATGCTGACATTGTCTGACATCGTTAGCCGGACGCGGACTAAAATAAGTTTACAAACAATTCAGCCATCACGCATGCTCATCGGGCCACACCTGGGACACTATTCAGCACCGACGCCGCATCGGTCTCCTATGCTTTCATATGGAGCACTATCTGGCAGCCCGAGAATGGTTCGTGAAGAACGAGAGGCTCCAGACTGCGAATTTATCGGAGGCAGTGCCCCCGGGTTTTCTTCCTCAGATATCAACGCCACGGCCGCACACGCCCCGCTGAAGCGGACTGATACGACAGGCGAAAATACAATCGACACCCTGTTGCGCCTCAAGTTCCCGAAACGGCTCTAACTGTTACAGAAATAATTCGGCGTTTCTATTCTTCCTCTACGCTTTCGCTTACTTACCTCCGCCATTCCGATCCTACGTAGAGTGAGGGGAGTTGCCCGGATGTTCTAGAGGTCTAGCATTTGAGTCGCCTGGTTTATTGGTGCAGCGCGTTACAGCTAAGAGGATAATGATATGTGATGTGTAAAGGGGAACGGTATGTGTATTGTAAAAAAACAAAACAAACAAAAAAACAGGCTCAGTCTGTTCACGAACGCATGGATGATAAAACAGAAAGGATATCCTACATTATGTCCGAGAGTAGAAGTTTGAAGGTGCCATTCTTAGAAAAAAAAACGCCATTCCATGAATTTTTTCACTTTACATTTTTCATCTCGGTTCAAAAATCCCTTAAAATGAGTTATTCATATGAACCGGTTTCACTTATGACAACCATTTATTTGACATTAACAACATCAACGCCAACTTCAACAGCGTAAATTAAATTATATTAATAGCTTGTGTACACCTTGAGTTATGCTTTCCAAACATTAAAATGTTCTGTGCCAAAATGCAATGCAATTAACCGATTGGATTTGAATGAATGTCATACTTTCTCCGTCACAGCTGCAGCTTGTAACTTAAAATGTGGGCTGTGGGTCAGACAAGAGTAAGACTGTAATTAAACCCCTGCGCTTGAATAATTTGACACCACACCCAATTCCCTGACAAGGCTTACAATAATCAGTCGTATGCTACAATAAAAAAAAAATCTAATATAAAATCAAACATCACTCGGAGGTTGCAATGTCTAGAAAGAGCCGTTTGAACGGTTTAAAGCGGCCATTCACCAGTGTGTCTGTGTTGGAGAAATAAAATGCGGTGAAAACGTTTTAATTTTTCAGAGACAAAGTATACCTGCAAATCCAAATCCATGAAATTCAGCTTGCTCGTTGTCTCGGCCTGCAAAGGGTCTGACAAATTTTAAATAAGGAGCATTAGGTCCATACGGTCCAGTCAGACACTTTGTTCAGTTTGAGGGTAACTTTTTTTTTACGTGAACAGCTTAAAAAATATATATGTTATAGAACATTATATAACATACACAACTCAGGCAAATAGAGGGGCTCAAAGACATTAAAAGGAGAGGAACTCTAAATTAAAGACCACAAAACCGACGTTAAACCATGAAGACCGTTGATGACAGGAAGTGATGTCACAGGTGCACAGCTTTGGATCAACTGTTAAAAGTGGCAACTTTACCATCAGCCTCTCAAAAACCAAGATATAATCTGAAAAGCATAGCCATGGCAGTTTTAAGAATGATTATTTTATTTAACTTAGATACAGGTGTTAACATCCAGTTATGCAATGGGGGGATATTTGTGCAAGTCTTAAATGTATTACATATTACAGTATACACACACAGTGCATTTTTTCCCTGTTGTTTTAAAGCATGGTTTCAGGGTCATGTCAAATACAATACCCAGAACCAGAGAGGCAACATGGGCTCACACACTAAAACCAAGTTGTTTACTGTGGCAAGTTGTTTATTTCACAAAATGTTTGTACGTTCATCTTTTGTGTTTGTCTCATTACTCTCACACCAGGGATGAAATAGGTCTACAGTGCCGTTATTCCACAGAAACCAGCAGTGAAGCGGGATGTGATACTGAATCCTGGAATATGTTTTTGGTTATTAAATCAAAATGAATTAAAATTAGGATCACCCAGCATTACCTGTACACATTACTTTTTTTTAACGGTCTTTACGTCAATTGTAATAAAACAAACAACAAAGAAACATCTTTTCAAAAGCAACTCTTTTCAAGCAATGATTTTATGTTACCTCCTTGCTCATATTTCATATATAGCTGTATATTTCCAAATGCACAAAGGTAACACAATGGTGTTGCAGTAACCTGAGAATCACAGGTGAGTGATCACCACAAAAAAATGTGAGTTAGTTCATCAGAATAAATAAGCAGTTTAATGGTACGTTCTCAGCCTTGTCTGTTCGTAGATTACGAGGCACCGTTGGTGTGGAGCTGATGAAGGGATAGCTTCTTCATGAAATCTGCATTTTACTGGGTGTAAGATAACTCCTTTTTCAAAGAAATATTAGCTGATTCACCAACGAGGTGGCAAAAGGTTTGGTTATTTAGCTATAAAGATGCAACTGGACACATCCCTGAATGATCGTTTTTAAAAAAAAAGGATATTTGGGAGGAGAGCCTGGCAGGACATTGGGGAGGAGGAGTTCCCTGGACGTTATTGGGAGGCGATGTGGAAGAACATTTGGTAGGAGATATTGTCTGGATGTTTGGGGGGAAACGTATTATGGATGTTCGGGAGTGAATGTTGCTAGACCATGGCTGCCCAACCCTGTCCCTGGACATCTACCAATCGGTAGGTTGGTTCACTCCAGCCCTAGCAAAGCACACCTCATTCAACAGCTAGAGATCTCACTGAGCTGCTAATCAGTAGAATCAGGTGTGCCAAAATTAGGGTTGAAGTGAAAATCCTACAGGATGAAAGATCTCCAGGAGCAGGGCTGGGCAGCGCTGCTCTGGACGTTTAGGCGATGCTGGAGGGATTCCTTCGGAGAACCCGTTTTGGAGGACGCTCAGTAGGGGGGGCGCTAGAGAGAAGAGCGCTGCCCTGTCCCTCCCGCTTGGCCACGCCTACTTCTGCCAGCGTTTCCGCGGTAACGGCTCGCTGAGCTCCAGGACCCGGGCGTGGCGCTGGCCCGGCAGGCGGCCGGCCGGACGGCGAAGGGGTCGTACCCCTTCTCCAGCGCCTGGCGCAGTTTGGGCTGGGCCAGGACCCGCACCCTGTCGCTGGCCACCGCCTCCCGCGCCGGGCCCAGGACGGGCCAGGACACCGGCCGGCCCCGCTGGTACTGAGGGTGAGTGAGCTTGGGCACTGAGGGGGGAGAGAGAGAGGGAGAGGGGGGGGGGGGGGGGGGGGGGGGGGGGGGGGGGAGGGGGAGGGGGGGAGGAGGAGGGAGGGAGGGGAGAGGGGGATGGGGGGGGAGGGAGGGGGGAGGAGGAAGAGGAGAGGGGGGGAGGGGGGGGGGGGGGGGGGGGGGGGGGGGGAGGGGGAGGGGGAGGGGGAGGGAGGGGGATGAGAGAGGGAGGGAAGGGGGAGGGAGGGGGGGGGGGGGGAGAGGGAGGGAGGGGGAGGGGGGAGGAGAGGGAAAGTGGAGGGGGGGGGGGAGGGGGGGGATGAAGAGGGGGAGAGAGAGGGGGGAGGGGGGGGGGGGGAGAGGAAGAGGGTGAGAGAGGGGGAGGGGGGGAGGGGGGGGGAGAGAAGAGGGGGGGGGAGAGGGGGGGATGAGAGAGAGAGGGGAAGAGAGACGAATGGGGAGAGGAAGAGTGAGGGGGGAGAGATAGAGAGAGAGAGAGAGAGAGAGAGAGAGAGAGAAGGGGGACAGAGAGTGATAGAGAAAAGGGGAGAGAGAGTGATGGAAGAAGCGTTTGTTTGAAGACAGATATAAAGTGTGCATTATCATTATTTTTAATAACACTAGTGACAGTGTTCATTTCTGCAATCATTGCTAATAATTTTATTCTGGCCCTGTGATTATTGGCATCACTGCTGATTTGTTTATGTTACTGTTATAACTAAACATATTATAAAACAGCATAGACACCGTTAGTTATTATAGTTGTATCATTTATTGATAAACTCTGTGTGCTCAGAGGCATTAAAAATGCAAGTCTGCATACAGAAAGCATGCATGTTGAAATTAAATCTTCATTTGAGTCTGAGAGTAAAGGAAGGGCAGGGTTGGTTGGAGAACAGTTTCATTACGAATGAGGAGAAGACCGTTTGGGGGCAGAGAGCACAGAGACACAGAGAGCACAGAGACACAGAGAGCACAGAGACACACAGAGCATAGAGACACAGAGAGCATAGAGACAGAGAGCACAGAGACAGAGAGAGCATATAGACACAGAGAGCACAGAGACACAGAGCATAGAGACACAGAGAGCACAGAGACACAGAGAGCATAGAGACACAGAGAGCATAGAGACACAGAGAGCATAGCCGGCTGGTCACATTTATTTTTCCCCGAAATCATTTACCCTCAACTCTGTTCACGTGACTCTCTCACTTCCTCCAGCAGAAACAGGCCAGCCATTACACACGGCTCCTTTACTGCTCGGGGCATGACTCACCGGGGGGGATTGGGGGGGGGGGCAGGTGTGGACTGTGACTCACTAACCCCGGGTATACGGGGATGGGCATGTGCGGGCTGTGACTCACTGACCCCAGGTAAATGGGGGGGGGGGGGGGGGGGGGGGTGAGGGGTTCTGGTTTTGGGACGGGTTTTCACATGGTTTTGGGACAGGGCATGACTCACAGACCCCGAGTAAACGAGGGGGGCAGGGTTATGGTTTGGGACAGTGGCTCACAGACCCCAGGTAAACGAGGGGGGCAGGTTTAGGGTTTGGGACAGTGGCTCACAGACCCCAGGTAAACGAGGGGGGCAGGTTTAGGGTTTGCGACAGTGGGCTCACAGACCCCAGGTAAACGAGGGGGGCGGGGGGCAAAGGTTTAGGGTTTGGGACAGTGGCTCACAGACCCCAGGTAACGAGGGGGGCAGGTTTAGGGTTTGCGACAGTGGCTCACAGACCCCAGGTAAACGATGGGGGGGCGAGGCGGCTTCCGGTTTGGGGCAGGTTTAGGGTTTGGGACAGTGGCTCACAGACCCCAGGTAAACGAGGGGGGCAGGTTTAGGGTTTGGGACAGTGGCTCACAGACCCTGGGTAAGCGAGGGGGGCAGGTTTAGGGTTTGGGACAGTGACTCACCGGCGAGGTGGTGAATTCGGGTGGACGGGGTCCGCGTCCTCAGGCCGGACAGGGGCGGCCGGGCATCCCCTGGCAGCAGCGAAGGGGGCCTGGTCTTCTTGGGGCAAGCCAGCTCACACACCCGGGAGCTGAGCACTGTAGAGCGGGCAGACGGCTTCGGCTGCAGAGGGGTAACAGAGGGGTAATGGAGTGGTCACGTGGGAGTGATAGAGGGGTAATAGAGCAGTGATAGAGGGGTAATAGAGTGGTCACATGGGAGTGATAGAGGGGTGATAGAGGGGTAAGAGAGTGGTCACATGGGAGTGATAGAGGGGTGATAGAGGGGTAAGAGAGTGGTCACATGGGAGTGATAGAGGAGTAAGAGAGTGGTCACACGAGAGTGATAGATGGGTGACAGAGGGGTGACAGAGTGGTCACATAGAAGTTATAGAGGGGTAATAGAGTGGTCACATGGGAGAGATAGAGGGGTAATAGAGTGGTCACATGGGAGAGATAGAGGGGTAACAGAGTGGTCACATGGGATTGATTGAGGGGTAACAGAGTGGTCACATGGGAGTGATACAGAAGTTATAGAGGGGTAATAGAGTGGTCACATGGGAGAGATAGAGGGGTAACAGAGTGGTCACATGGGAGAGATACAGAAGTTATAGAGGGGTAACAGAGTGGTCACATGGGATTGATAGAGGGGTAACAGAGTGGTCACATGGGAGAGATAGAGGGGTAATAGAGTGGTCACATGGGAGAGATAGAGGGGTAACAGAATGGTCACATGGGAGTGATACAGAAGTTATAGAGGGGTGACAGAAGGATGACGTAGGGTTAAAACAGCATAGAAGAAATTACTGACTCCTGAAACTGTCAGATTGTGTTTGAAAAGAAGAAGAAAAAGTTCAATAAAAAAGTAAATACCAGGATTTAATCAAGACTTGCCCTTAAGTTTTGTTTTTGAACTGAAAAATCTGCACATGGAACATGTTTGTTATTCAACGGTAAGGACAGATATTGATTTAATTCCGGCCAATTTTCACTGCCTCTGTTGTCCTGTAGCTCATCAGATACCAGTGGTATTTATAAGACATGCAATCCATTTAATCAAAATCTAAAGCAAGTTCATTTTTCTTTCTACAACTTACCAGAAACTGAAAAAAAGCCTACTTATTCATTTCTGGACATTGGAGGAATACTAACTATTAGTGCTTACAAATATTCTTTTGCGTTATTTATTCAAAAATCTTCACACAAACCTGGCAGGGGACCCGAAATACACATTTTATGCACATTTTACTGCTTCTCCTCTCTCTGTTCCTTTCAACGAGAGTTTTTTATTTAATGAGGCAGCACGGGACTTTCATAACAAAAAAGCACCTGTCCTCCTTTTAAGAGGTCGCTAACTCTTTTAAGAGGTCGCTAACTCTTTTAAGAGGTCGCTAACTCTTTTAAGAGGTCGCTAACGCAGCGCAGGTCCACTGCCTCACACAGGAAACGGCTGCAGGCAGAGCAGAGCAGGCGACTCTGCGTCTGAGAAAGGCAGTTTCGTCTGAAGCAGCGTTGCCTCGTGAAAGGACTGGCCGTTATCCACGCCACGGAAAAGAAAACTTTAAATATCAGGGAGGCGTGCGGGGGTGGCAGCGCTGACAGACAGACTCTATCGAATGCTGCTTTTCTCTAAGCACGGCACCCAGCCTGAGTGGCGTGGTGAGGGTTTGAATCCGGAGCGTGGAGCAGGTCGATGCGCCAGACCGGGGGGCTGGTGTTTCAGCTGTCAGTAGCCTGGCCAACGGTGGACATTTAACAGAGAGGAGAAGAAAAAAAAATAAAATAAACCTGCGAATCTGCTGGCGACACGTTGCTGGAACGAGAGCGAAACAGAAAGAGGAAGCGAGGCGTGCGTGGGAGACCCGCTGAGCACGATCGTGAAAAAAAAAAAAAAAAAAAAAAAAAAGAAAAAAGAAGAGGCCCCAGCTCATCGGCCAGATCAGACAGGAGGGAAAGGAGAACTGGGTTTCACAGTCGTTCGAAAGGTGACTTTTAGAAAAACGAAAGTGCGATCGAAGATGCGAGACGAAGACAGAATCCACAGGCCAAGCAGGAGAATAAGGGAGACAAGGAAAGAAGAAGTGGCCACTGAGTCCACAGTGTGGAGGAGGGAGGGTGCGTTACTCACTTTGGCCAGCAGGGGGCGACCGGGCTGCCAGCCTTGGACGGGAAGGCGGGGCTGAGCCAGGGAACAGACTCTCTCTGACGGTGCTGCTTGGAGCGCTGCAGTGCTCACCTCCCATACGGGAGGCCTCCTGAGAAAGGACCGAGCAGGAGGGAGAGAGGGAGGGACAGAGAGGGAAGGACAGATAGAGGGAGGAGAGTGAGAGGGAGGGAGAGGGACCGAGCAGGATGGGGAGAGAGAGAGAGGGAGAGGAGGAGGGTAGTGAGAGGAAGAGAGGGAGGAGATAGAGGGGGGATAGGGAGAAGGAAGAGAGGGGGGATGAGGGGAGAGCAGGAGAGAGGACAGGGGGAGAGAAAGAGGGAGAGGGATGGGAGAGAGAAGGAAGAGAGAGTGTTAGGATGGAGCAGGAGAGAGGAGGAGGATGCACAGAGAGAAAAAGAGGGAGAGGGAGAGAAGGAAGAGAGAGAGGAAAGAAGGAGTAGAGAGGGGGAGGAGAGAGAGTGAGAGGTAAGGACAGAGAGAAAGAGAGAAGAAGTAGATAGGTTAAAAGAGAGAAGGAGGAGGATGGAGAGGGAGAGAAAGAGGGAGAGGGAAAGAAGGATAAGAGAGACAAGAGAGGAGGAGTAGAGGGGGGTAGAGAGAGGGGAGGGAGAGAGAGTGAGAGGAAGGGACAGAGAAAAGGACACAGGGGTTAGTAACACGCCAGAGGTGAGGACATAGAGGGAGATAAAGGGGGAAAGGGGAGAGAGGGAAGGAGCGGAGAGGAAGACAGTGGGGATGAGAGAGGGAAAGAGAGATGGAGAGAGAAAGGGAGCAATAAAGGGAAAAGAGCAGAGGGACAGTGATTGAAAGAAAGACGTTACTTCGGTAACCCATTTTAACAGTCTGCTAATAAAGCACCTTGAATTGAAAGAGGGATGGATAGAGGGATGGGGCAGAGAGAGAGAGAAGGAGAGGCAGAAAGAAAGGGAGCAAAAGTGGAAGGGAGAGAGGAGAGGGGGGAGAAAGGGACAGCGGGGGAAGGAAAGATTGCGAGAGAGGAGGAGGATAAAAGAGATTTAAAGGGAGAAAGACAGAACGGGCAAGGGAGAAAGACAGAAAAATAAGGAGGAGAGACAAAGGGAGGGGGAACCAAGAGGATGGAGCGGGAGAGTGAGGGAGGAGAGACGGAAAAAAGAAGAAACAGTAACAGAGCTTGAAATGTGGTCACTTGTGCATCCCGTTTATTGGCTTAAATGCTTTTATGAAATTGATCTGAATGCCTATTTGTTTGTGCTGAACCGTATAACACACCAGGGTAATATTTATGTGATGTATCTGACAGCGATAAAGTTTACTGGACCAGACAAAGAGAGAGAGAGAGAGAGAGAGAGAGAGAGAGAGAGAGAGAAAAGAGTGAGGTGAGAGAGAGAGATGGAGGGGAAGAGAGGGAGAGAAAGAGATGAAGGGGATGAGTGAGAGAGAGAGAGTGGGAGAAAGGAGCAGGTTACACTGTGACAGCAGGTAACAGCACAGGTACAGAGACACCTGCGTGTGCGGGGGTGGGGGGGTCAGAGGTGGGTCAGGGAGGGGGGGGGCATTTGAGACGAGAGTAAATGAGGGGCAGTGTAAGAAGAGAGCGAGAAAAGGAGAAAGGCATGGGAGTGACTGGGAACAGACAACCCCCCCCCCCCCCCACACACACACACACAGCCCGCAACACAGCAACGTGACGGACGGGTGGCGAGCTCGTCACCTGTTGTCCCGAAATCCGGCTCGGGGAGGCTTGCTGTCACACAGCGCCGACCAGCGGGGCGTCAGCTCTACGCCCAAAACACAGATCCCCAAAAAAAAAAAAAAAAAGGGGGGGGCCGTTAAAATCGTTTGTGTCACACAGACGCAGTTACACGACACTGTAGAGATAAGACACTCAGGTTAACCCAATCAAGCACTGTAAAGAAACACGGTGTGTAAAATGTTTCAGTTCTTGTCTGACCATGGCAACAGGAGCAACACAGAGCAGGAAAAACTCCCATCCCGTCTATTACTTAACCATGATTACACCTGCTCAGGGTTGCGGGGGGGGGGGGGGCAGGAGCTGATCCCTGCATGCGGTGGTCAAGAGGTAGGAACACAACTTGGACAGGTGTCCAGACCATCACAGGGCACGCACACACACACACACACCATTCACTTGCACAGTCATACCTACGGGGCAATTTAGACTCTCCAATTAGCCTAGCCTGCATGTCTTTGCATTGTGGAAGGAAACTGACATGTACATGGGGAGAACATGCAAACTCCACACAGAAAGGCCCCGGCCGGGATTCGAACCCATGACTTCTTGCCGTGAGGTCAGTGCTATCCTCTGCACCACCATGCCAGTGAAACCTTTTGTATTTATTTAATTGTTCGTTTGTTTATTTGTTTGTTTCGTACCGAAGGTGGTTGGGCCTCCTCTTCTTCTCCCAGGCAGTTCGTCCAGCCAGTACACCGAACGACTGCGAATAAAGCAAACGCAACGGAAAGATCTGCAATCAGCTCACGCAGCTGTGTACAAAAATGACAAAAACTTCCACGAGTGTCACATGATATCATGCAGCGGACCATATATAAACAATAATGCACACATGCAGATGTGTACATACACACACGCACATTCATGCAGAAACAGATTATACGAGCTCTGCTTTTTCATTTGCAACAAATAAAAAAATAAATTAAGTAGATATGAGAAAGCCAGAGGTTAGGACAAATTCCGTATTAATTTCCTTTCTGCAAAATTTGGGAAGGGCACGTGTCAGACATTATTATGTGCTTGTTGTTTGCTACTGTACCGGTCGGGCCATTTCAGGTGGCTCGGTTTGGGTCTCGCGAGCTGTTCTATACGGGTGGCCATGGACTGACAGCCACTGCACGAGAACAGAGGACATCACAATTCAGAACCCAGGGGTCGTTCAGCCATTCTAAATCCACAACTGCTCCTCAAAGTAAAAAGAAGGAAGAAGAAGAAGAAGTAAAATTATGTTGGCTATATAATGAGTAATTTAAGAAGACCTATGCTTCCGTAAACAATGCGTCTCGCCAAGGGCATAGTGATCAAAGCGATATCAACGTGATCACAGCCTGGTCCCGTATTCCATTGTTCGTTTTGAGAAAGTTTGTTACACCGTAACAGCGATGCAAACACCGCTCTGAAGTCCTGTATAAAATCATATAGTGCACGCTGTGCGTTGTAACATGAACGCGCCGTAAAGGGTGAGTTAGATTTACAACACTAGCAATGAAAAAGTCCGCTATCTCCTACCTGGCTACCGCTTCTTGTGCAATTGCAAAGCTTAGGTTCCTCACGCAGAGACCACGGTTACTTGGCAACAGCAGACGCGGTGACCAACATGTGAACGACAGCAGTTTTTAAGTTATTCCAATTTTAAGTTATTTGCTTATCGTTAAATATGTATACATAACTGGAACACTTCTTATTAGAACGGAGCAAGAAGAAACAGTTCATAACAGTTGTACATGCCTGTTCGTTACGTTTACATAGCTGGAAATGGAGAGAAGGCGGTCTTGGGAAAGTCGCCCTCCGGTTGTGAGGGATTTAACGCCGTGTTGGTTTGAAAATGATACTTCACCAGTCCTATGACGTGTGCCTTTTGAAGTCAACATAATGATAGTTTAGAATGACACGACTAAGCATCTGTCTGACACCGTCAATCAAATGAGCCGATAGCGCTTGGTTGCGTTGTGACGTCATAGAAAGAACCATCACATTCACAATGTCAAATAGGTCAAACCTGCAATTATTTTAAAACACGACTATCACTTAAGCTGTGCAATATGAAACCGACGCTATCGTTTTTCAATTCTCAAACTCTTTGTAACCTCTTAATCGCATAGAATTTCTACTGAGTCGATCATCCTATTATGTATTATTTATTATTGGCCTCAAAATGTAATTTGTTATGGTCTGTTATAATCGGGAAATCTGCAGTGGGGCGCATTAAAGACGCGTGATCCAGATGGAGATTTTGCACACTTCACAAAAGAAAGAAGATAAACACACAGAACAATCATTGGCTTATCCAGGGGTCACGTGGGACTAAGGTCACGCTAAAGTCGTAGATCAGATTAAGGTTTGCTCACCGAACAGACTCAACCAAACAGGTTAAAAAAAAAAAATCATTATATATTTCCAGAAACTTTATTCAGTCTTATTAAAGTTTGCCAAATAATTATTTGACCAAGGTATGGCAGTGACTCACCTCAGGCCAGCTGCTCAAACCATTGTTCCCATTGTCCCACAAATGATAGCAACACCAGCTGGCTACTTTCCCCTAGATTATCACTTTCATTCTTAGTTTCTTTGTTTTCCAGGAATGGCTTTTTCAAGTTGTTGGATGACAGTTTTCCTGTGTAATTTCAAATTCTACAGAAATGACATTTGGGCCCTGAGATATACTCTTGAGACACCAGTAAAATTCATTCAGATTGCAGACCATTTTAAAATAGTTTTCTATGTACAACAATATTCAACATTATTGTATTATTTCTGTCTACGTTTGGTAAAGGAAGCTACTTTTGTTCAGGATTCTCAGAGAGGTGAAGGAATTTTATCAAAACTCATCTGGAGTATTTATTTCAGTTGAGCATTTGAACCCCGGTCTGCTCGCTGACACCCTCCGTCCGCAGAGACTTGCTTCCGCTCCGTGTCCCAGGACAAACTGGACTTTGGGTTTTGATAACTGGCCGGGTTGGGCGACGTCTTGTTTTCGCAGTGTGACAGAGGGAGCCTTTGTGTCTGCAAAATGGAGGATTCTTCGTCGGAAGAGAGACGCGTTTGTCCGCTGGCCTCGGAATGACTTGGGTGCCGTGCGCGATACCGTGAAGCCTAAGGAATAAATAAGTAAATATATCCCTGTCTTAATGCCACCAGGAATTGTGTGCTGCAGAAACTGAAACATTTAGCAGATGAAGACTTTGGCCTCTTGGCGGCGCAAAGACAACTTTTAAGTTGTTTGTTATCATGAATCTGTAGCGTTTGGGGGGGGGGGGGGGGGGGGGGGTAATGGATGGTTGTACTCAAACGGGCGTGAAAAAACATACTTTTTTTTTTCTCGGAATACCGCCATTTCTTTCTGGTTGCCAGGAAGAATGAGGGAAGTGGGGGGGGAGGGGGCAAAAGGGGGGGGGGGGGGATTTCCAAGCAGTGTCCATGTAGAGTCCAGCTGTAGGGCTGAAAACCCCCTTGGAGTGAAGAATCCCTTATGGAAATGCTGTATACTTATATTATCAAGAGAATGTGACTCTTCATAAGTACATAATACATATTTGTAATATACACACATAATATCCACAAATATACACTATCACATGTATTATATATTGCAATGTATTGTACTATGCGAGACATTTACAGCATATACACGGAAGTGGCTGCTTTTTTGGTACACCCATCTAGGTATACTTACTAGTACTAAAAGGACACCCCTTTTGTCTCAATTTTGGGCATTTCTGTTAGCTGTTAGTTGAGTCTGCCAGTTCTCCTATGACTTCTCTCATTCACCAGGTGTTTTTTTACCCAAAGAACTGCTGCTCAAAATCGCTTAGATCACACATATAGCCCATTCTGATGTTTAAACAAAAGAACTACAAAAACTCTTCAAATAAACCACCTCTTTGCATCTCTTTTTTTTAAGGCACAGGCTATATGCTCTGACCAACAGGTGTACCTAATAAAGTGGTCACTGTGCATATTCCATATTTTTTCCATTTTGCCTTGGGGGGAAACAATGACAGACTATGTACTTAACATTCCACAAGGGGGAGCTCTTGTTCCAGGAAAACCGGATGAAGGCAATGCTGAGCGCCTCACTAGTAAATTTCCTAGGGTTTTATGTGAGGCTATGTGGGTTTTCTTTTTGCCTCTCTGTGTCTCCTGGCCTCAGTCCACACCTTAACAGCCCCAGTAACGGCGGATTTAATTAAAATATTGTGTGGGCACATCTGTGTCGTAAGGCGTCCCAGATTGAGGATGGGGGGGGTGGGGGTGGGGGTGGTGGGGTGGGCAGTGGTGGTAGTGGGTGACAGGATAGTCAGCCTCATTTTAGGCTGTGCCCGTCCCCCTGCTCTGAAGACCGGGGGGTGGTTCGGTTCAGTTCCCATCTGCCGATCTCGAGGCCCGTGTGCGTACGTGAGCCTGCGTCCCGGATCGCTCTCTCCCCCCACGCGCTTCCTGCCGCTGATCTGAGATCAGCCGCCTGTCGTGTCCTGCGGAGAGCTGACCCAGGATCGGCGGCGAAGCAGGGACGTCCCGTGGCCGGGACGGAGAAGGGGGCGGGCGTGGGGGCGGGGGCGTGGGGGTGGCGGGTTAACGTGTTTTTTGGCAGTTTCGCGGTTTTTTGGGATGCCGCCACCCCCTCTGTTCCCAGCCCCGCTGCTCACCACAGGCCCCGTCTCTGTTTACGTTCCCGTCCGCATTGTCCGCTCTCTGGTAATCACGGACATAACTGTAAAATGTTTGGGGTTTTCCTTTTCTTTTTCTTTTTTTTTATTGCTCCCTCATCTTGAAAAAAACATACGTGTCTGATTTCCCACACAATCTGACGGAATGTCTCCAGTGCTGAAGACTTCATTTTCACTTTCTTTCTTTTTTTTTTCATCTGTCACGCACTCTTTTTACTCATCCTGTTCTTCTTTCTGTGCTCTTTCCATCTCTTATTTGGTCTGCCTCACCCCACCTCTCCTCCTCTTCTTCGCTCACATCTTCTTTCCTTCCCATCCTCTTCTTTTCGACTCTCAGGAACCTATCCCCCCTTCTGCCCTGCACCCCCGCACCTCACCCTCTCCCTTGCTCCCCTTTCACCCAAATTACCCAGCCCCCGATACTTACATCCCTTCCTCTCTTTGTCTCTGTCTCTCTTTTCTCTCTTTTTTCCCCACTATCTTCCTCTCTCTCTCAGAGAGCGAGGTCATCAATTGTGTTGATGATTTGTGACTTAGGTTTATTCATTTTTCCCTTTTTGATGTTGTTTTTGGTTTGATAGTTCTCTCTCTCTCTCTCCCCCCTTTCTATCTCCCTCTGTCTCTCTTTCTCTCTCCCCCTCCCTCTCTCCTTTTCCTCTCTCTCTCTCTCTCTCTCTCTCTCTCTCATTATAAACAGGATGTCCCAGTGCCCATGGACCTGAGACCACTGAAACAGTTGTGATCAGATAACAAGATGGACAGATAACTTCCATCCTGTCTCTACCTCTTTCTGTCTTTTTTACTCGTGCTTCCTCTTTCGTTCTCTTTCGCCCTCCCTTTCTCTCTCACTTCTTCTCTCTCTTCTTTCTCTGTCGGTCTCTCTCACTCCCTCTCTTTTTCTCTTCCTCTCTTCCTTTCTTTTTCCTCTCTCCATCTCCCTGCCATTCCCTCCGTCCAGCCTCCATCTCCGTCACAATCAAAGTGTACATTTCCTATTGTGATGTCACCTATTGTGATGTCACAGCTGTAAAGATGGCAAAGGATTGTTGTCCGCTGATAAACTGTCCTGCCGCTCCAATTGCTAATACAGAAAAGGGCCCGGTAATAAAAGGACCACGTCTTAGAGCCAGTGGGAAAAGCCGCTCCATGGTCATGTTGTTTTTGAACGACCCGGCTGAATTTTGCGAGACATCGCAAGGAGGAAGCGAGTGTTTATGTCTGTAAGAATCGGCGAGGGGGGGCGTGCGGAGAGTTGGGCTCTGTGGACAGATTAATGGGACCCTGGGGCACTGAGCTTGGCACGGTGTCACACACAGCTCTCGGCCCCCATACAACATCATCATCATCCTCATCATCGTCCTCATCATTAACTCCACTGACGTCCATATGAGAGAAATGAGATACCCACACGCTGTACTGCAATAAGTATTGTGCTGCAAACACCCTTTTGACCCTCAGGTACAGCTAAAGGAGCTAGCTAGCTGCACCTGATGAGGACCTTTTCAGGTTGACTGGTCATTTGCTCCATTAAATTGCTTTGGGAACATTTTACCCTTTAAAGAGGTAGGTTTTTTTTAGAATGTTGTCTCAAAATTCCAAGTCAGTGTTCTAGAACTCCATTGCATTCCGTCACCAGTGGTGACTGTTACACATCAGCATTAGAGTGTTCAGTCAAGACCATTCTAATCACATACTTGTGACCTTACACCTTTAAGGGTTAATAAGTAGTGCCTGTAGTCTTCCTGACAAAAACAAATTGTTTAATTTTACTGACAGGAGTGTGAAACAATAAAATGGTGGTGAGCGGACGTGAAGCTGGGGGTTGAAAGAATGCATGAGGTTTTGTGCTTTTTTGTTTTGTGTTCCCCGAACTGGCCGAACTGCCCTGGTATTGACCCCCAGATCAGCATTCTATAAATTTACTGTGGGGGGGGGGGACATTGTGGTTTTTGTGGCGCCATTGAGGGAGGAGTCCTTGCCTTATAAGGTCACAACAGAGTCCAGTTATGACGGGCATTTCCTGTGCGGCTGACTCCATGTGAACCATGATAGCATGCAGCTAAAGCGACGGGACGGGCTTCTGGGGCTCAGTCAGCTTAGATGTGGCTGAAATACGGATATTTGGATATTTGTTATGTATATGCGTCTCATAACAGTGAAATGTTCAGTGTTAATTCAACTCTTAACAGAGCATGTATGAGTCCAACTGGGACCGAGTGTTCTCTGTAAGAGTTGGTTTATCGGAACATTTTACTGTGTCTTTCGTCATTGCCGCGGTCTTTCGAGCGTACGATACACAACTAACTGATGCCTAGCTGCCAGTCCACCACCATCCACATGCTGTCTGCCCTCCGGTCCGTTTATTTCAACACCAAATTCCACTGGAGTCAGTGTCCCCCCCCACCCTCGCCCCCTGCCCACCCTCACCCTCACATTCCCATGTACTTACAGCCCTCTCACACAGATCTTTTACTGCTAGCCTTTCTCCTGCTGCACTGAACCATGGAAACACCTCCCCCCAAACGCCCCCCCCCCCCCCCCACCCCCCCGCTGCCCTCACACACCTGCAGCAGATGTGCAGAGGCTGCTCCCAGAGGAGGATTTGGGGGAAGGGGGGTGGCGAAGTGGGGGGGGGGGGGGCTGATGTGTTCCTCAGCTGCTCCAATGCTGTGCTGCTTTCTTTTCACCAGATTTTACAATTATTATTATTATTCTTATTATTCTTATTATTATTATTATTATTATTATTATTATTATTATTATTATTATTATTATTATTATTATGGTGCTGCTTTTTTGCCACCTTTCAAAGTGTGTCTGTTTGCTCACTTGTCCAGATTGATTTGTCCAGGTTATCAATGAAATATGGGCATCATAACTCAGAGAATGCGAGTGAGGCCACAAGGGATCATGGGAGATGTTGTTCATGAGAACTCACATGCCTGCTGGATCAGCTAAATAAGCCTCTACCTCCGCAGATCTCACTAACTGCCTTTTTAGTGTGACATCACTTCCTGCGGACCCCCCCCCCCCCCCCCCCCCCCCCCCCCCCCCACCCTCTCCCCCTGGGTTCTCCCAATCATCATCTCCCCCCATTGTAATCTCGTGAGAAACGTTGGGAACGAAAGATAACGGAGAACAGAACACAAAAGGAGAGTCACAGCCCTGCAAGGGGTCAACGAAATCGTTCACACGCGCCGGCTAATTACCCACAATCCCCGGGGTGCCTTGCTTTATAACCCAGAGGCTCTTTCTGGAACTGAATTTATCTGGTATCACATCGGTTTTCAGATAGACCCTTTTCAATGGCATCCTATGGAGTCTGATTCCATACAGAGTCAATCTCTGCTTAGAGTCAGTTGTCCCACAGCAAGGCCCTCTTAAACTCCTGAAGACCCAGAAGAAGAAGGGCGGAAGTATTTTTTCTGCACAATGCAAGTGTCTTGGATGACAAAAACACGTTGCAGTGAAAATGTATTTCGAAAATATTATAGATTAATGACCTCCAGTTGCAAACACGTTCGTTCCGGAAAGAAAAAAAAAATTAATTGCTTTAAGAATTTTTAGTTATTTATTTATTTATTTAAATCCAGTGGTAGTCACGCTTGTCCTTGGAAAGCCTTTTGTGGTTTTCGTTTTTTTTTTTTTTACTTTAATCATCGACCAGTTGGGACCTGAGAAATCACATGAGGACGGAGCTGGGTCACATGACATGTTTCTCTCACCAGTGACCTAATCAGCTGCAGGCAGGCAAGATCAGAGGGCGATAATTAAAGATGTGCGTGCGATACTGATGTTTCAGAGACAGAGGGTGAGTCAGCCGTGCACTCATGGATCAGGATGCCAGGAATCAGAAGGGTTTTTTTTATTATTATTGTGGTGTTGGGGGGTTTTGGGGGCGGGGGGCTGAGGGCTGCACCACTGGGACCATCCAGGCATTCACACATGGAAACAGTTGAACATTCCCCACATCTCTCCCAGGACATTCTCCGACATTCTAAACATCGGCTCAAAACCCGACGAGGCAAGAGCGGTGGCCGTGGGGGGGGGGGCGGGGGTGTGCAGACCTAATTTCTCAGAAAGGGGGTGAGCGGGGTTGAGAGGGGGGAAGGGGGGGGGGGGGGGGGGGTGATTAGCATCTTGTTGAGGCAATGGAAAATGAGGCAATGATTCAAACTACGTGCCCCCAGGGAAACATGCCATGCTGCGGCATATGGCACACGTGAGGAATTCTGGGGCAGTCTGCCACAATGAGAAACCATGTTATACCGAAATATCCTGAGAGACTGAACGTTTCCCCCCCCCCCCCCCCCCCCCCCCCCAGTTTAGCCCCTCCCACCCCCAACATCTCCAACAGTGCTCCACTGCCACCATTACCTGCTGGATGCTAAAGTCTGATGGAGATCAGTTGCATGTCAGGCTTTCAATTTGCATTGTTTCATATGAGAAGTATGAAGCACCGCCTCCTCAACCAGGGGCCCACAGCTTCCGTCCCGGAATGGCCAGTGGTACAAAACCAAATTTTGTTCCAAGCCGTTATTCTGACTTACTCGTTTAAATTTTTTGAGAAAGCCGTAGATGCACCCAAGGCTGGTTCGTTTCTACACTGGACCACGTTCAAACTGTTCCACAGAGGACCCGGTGCGCAGACTGCGACTGTGGTTCACGTCGTTATCAGGAACGTCAGACCAAATGAATAATTGAGGTTTATTAAATAATCAAGAGCAGAAGTTGGCATGAAATCCCGAGCAGACTGGCCTGTTCTGTGCCCCCGCGTCCCGGGCTAATCTCAGTGAAATATCGCTGTCGCTGCTTCCCTCTGGATGTCTTCTGAGTCCTGGGCCAGCCTGACGGATAAAATATGGGGGGGGGCTGTTTTAAAAATAACATCAAGCGCTGCTTTAAATTACCCCTGATAAGGAAGCCCTCTATAACCCCTGAAGCCATAATTCACGCTGAAGTCCCCCCCCCCCTCTCTGTCCCCCCGCACAACCCCCCCACCCCCCCCACCGCGTCGTCACTGGCGAAAGCATTCCCCGGTCACTGTCTCCTCTCTGTTTGAGTGAGTCATTGGGTTTCTTGAAGTTCTTACGCTAAGCGCTGCAGAGCTGTAAAACCGCCACGGTTTTTATTGCCTCCTTGATCGAGCGATACCAGAGAGAGAAACCGGGGCCAGGCAGGAAGTGGCTCTGCGTGCTGTGAACGGGCCCAGCTCACAGTCTGCCGCCGACGCACGCAGCTGCGACGGGGTTCGACTCGTCCCCTCGTGCAGTCCGCTCCGATGAGAGAGACCGCAGTGTGACTGTGGTCAGGTTGTGTGTGTGTGTGTGTGTGTGTGTGTGTGTGCGTGTCTCTCTGTCTGTCTCTCAGTGGGCAATTTGCATGTGCGGGTGCATGTCTGTCCATCTATGGGTGGCTTGTGTGTGTGTGTGTGTGAAATAACCACATAGACACACACACACACAGTTGCTTCCTTTTTCTCAATTTCCTATGTATTTCCTTTTAATTCATTCCTGTTCCTCTCACTCGCTCTCTCTCTATCTCTTTCTACCTCTCACTCACACACTCTCTCTCACACACTCACACATGCGGCAGGTCTGATGAAAAAACATAAAAATTAATCATTTATCTCCTTCTCCCAGCGATTCAATTTAGTATTGGCGCAATAGTGTGTCAATTTCATTCTTTTAAGGGTACAGACTGTTAAATAACCACCACGAGGGAAGCTGGCATGTATTGTTTGATATATGTCTCTCTCTTTAGCATTCATTTTGCCAAAGCAAGCGCAGCATTCTTATTCCTAATGCATATAAATTTAAAGAAGAGCATGACCAAACAAACTGCAGACAACTAAAAGGAAAAGGATAATTATTAATATTTGATAGTTCACACTGTTATAAAAAAATAATCAAATAAAATGCCGAATTACACGCTAGGGAATCAAGACAGTCAGATTAAACATAAAATTAAACTTCCTTCCTAAATGTTTTTTTTCTTTTCATCAGTGGTGTCAAAGTCTTGGGAGGCTGCCGTGTCCATCTTAGGAACAAGGTATCTGGATTCTTTAGCCAATCAGCACACACTGCAGCCCTCCTGAACAGCAGTCTGGCACCTGTGACTTACATTCGGACCATGCATTGTGTGTGAGGTCATACGATGCTACAACAATGGTTAGAGAATTCTCATCATTATGGAGAGGAAACATGGAGGGGGGGGGGGGGGGGGGGGGGGGTCAGCAGGAAGGTCAGTATTACCAAGAGCACCACCCCCCCAAATACACATGCACCCACACACATACACACACACACACACACACACACACGCATACACACATACACAAACTCACACACGCACACTCACATGTATACACACATACACAACTCACACATGCACTCACACACTCACTCACACATATGCATACACATGTACACACACACACACATACACTCACACACACACACACGCATACACACATACACAAACTCACACACACACACACACACGTATACACACATACACAAACTCACACATGCGCACACACACTCACTCACATATCCCCCCCCCCCGCCCCTCCTCCCTCCTTCCCATTAGCTCTTAACCCTAAGTTCCAAACCAGCTTGCTCACCAGCAGAGTGGGAAGATCTCCGTCACCAAACTGTGAGTCACTGCTCCATGTTCACACACTCAGAAAGGCTTTCTCACAGAAACCCTCTCTCACAGATACATTCCCTCACATAAACCCTCTCTCACAGAAACACTCCCTCACATAAACCCTCTCTCACAGATACACTCCCTCACAGAAACCCTCTCTCACAGATACACTCCCTCACATAAACCCTCTCTCACAGAAACACTCCCTCACAGAAACCCTCTCTCACAGAAACACTCCCTCACAGAAAGGCTTTCTCACAGAAACCCTCTCTCACAGATACATTCCCTCACATAAACCCTCTCTCACAGATACACTCCCTCACATAAACCCTCTCTCACAGAAACACTCCCTCACATAAACCCTCTCTCACAGATACACTCCCTCACATAAACCCTCTCTCACAGATACACTCCCTCACATAAACCCTCTCTCACAGATACACTCCCTCACATAAAACCTCTCTCATAGATACACTCCCTCACATAAACCCTCTCTCACAGAAACACTCCCTCACATAAACCCTCTCTCACAGATACACTCCCTCACATAAACCCTCTCTCACAGATACACTCCCTCACATAAAACCCTCTCACAGAAACACTCCCTCACAGAAACCCTCTCTCACAGATACACTCCCTCACATAAACCCTCTCTCACAGATACACTCCCTCACATAAACCCTCTCTCACAGATACACTCCCTCACATAAACCCTCTCTCACAGAAACCCTCCCTCACAGAAACCTCTCTCACAGATACACTCCCTCACATAAACCTTCTCTCACAGAAACACTCCCTCACAGAAACCCTCTCTCACAGAAACACTCCGTCACACACATGCATGTAAACACACATGCTAGCCATGAACGGCAAATACACGACAGGTCCAGATCACAAAAGTAACACGATGGACCAAGTTGTCCACAAGGCCACTGTTTGGGTACTCAGTTTGTAAAACAAGGCCACTTTTTTTCCTTTTTTTTTTTACTCCCTGCAAAAACTATGTTCTTTAACCTACTTCTCTGCTTCACAAAAAAAAAAAAAAAAAACTAAGTAAACAGACATCTGACATTTAACATCGGTATGCCTTCAGCCACAAGGAGGGAGAGCAAGATGGTTGCTTTTTTAAACGGAGTATTATCATTTTGCTTCACCAGTGAAGGCCAAACCAGACCCATTAATCAGACCCGAACTCTGTGGGTGACGTGTGTGAGTTTGAGTGCGATTTTATCCACCGGTTCTCACACACACGCAAGGCCTAGGGAGGAAACATCCAGACCCCCTTTCCCCACCAACCCCCCCTCCACCCCATGAGCCCCTCTCACATTATAGGGATCACATAACCCAACACTTTAAACAGCACATAACCCAACAATACTGCAAAGAGTAAATAACCCAACACTTTAAACTGCACATAACCCAACAATACTGCAAAGAGGAAATAACCCAACACTTTAAACTGCACATAACCCAACAATACTGCAAAGAGTAAATAACCCAACACTTTAAACAGTACATAACCCAACAATACTGCAAAGAGTAAATAACCCAACACTTTAAACTGTACATAACCCAACAATACTGCAAAGAGTAAATAACCCAACACTTTAAACTGTACATAACCCAAAAATACTGTAAAGAGTAAATAACCCAACACTTTAAAGAGTACACAACCCAATACTGTAAAGAGTAAATAACACAACACTTTAAACTGTTCACAACTCAATACTTTAAGGAGTAAATAACCCAACACTTCAAAGAGAACGCAAACCAACACTTGAAAAAACACACATTCCAACACTTTAAAGAGCACATAACCTTAACACTTTAACCAGCAATAACTCAACACTTGAAAGAGCATGTGGCCCAACTCTTTAAACAGTACATAACCCAACACTGTAAAGAGTAAATAATCCAACACTTTAAATGGCACACAACCCAACACTTAAAATAGCATGTAGCCCAACATATCAAGGAGCATGTCAGCTGACATCTAAAGAGCACGTAACCCAAGGCATTAGAGGGCTGCAGCGAGATGGCGTGGCTGTTTTGGGCTGTTTATTTTCCCAAAATCTGTGAGCAGTCCAGCGGCCTCTCAGAAATATAAATATATAAATAAATAAATCACAGATTAAAAATGGGGTCCCGTGGAGGCCGCTCTGGGAACGGGGGCCTGGGGGACGTGGGGGGGGGGGGGGGGGGGGGGGGGGATGTGGCGATGGGGCCTGGGTCACGGGGGGTTTTTTTTGGCTGTGCTCCCCCCATAGCTCTCGCCCCTGCAGACTCCAATCTCTGACCCCCCCCCCCCCCCCCACCCCCCCCCCCCCCCCCCATCCCCCCCCGCCCTCCCCTCCACTATCGCTGCTTTAGGTTTTCTTCGAATCACACTCTGTTCTGAGAGTTGTTGTGAGTGGCGGCGCTGCAGTACGATGTTTGGGGAACTGAGCGGTTGCGGGTTTGCTGCAGAGGCGTAGCCATTTCGACACACTTGTTCCTGGTCATGGTTATACGCTTCGTATTTAATGAATCGCATGTAGAAATGTAATCCGCACACGCACACACACGCACGCACACACAAGCAATGTTTCGCTGCTCACCCTTGACACCCGGTCCCATCTCACGGCCCCCCCCCCCCCCCCCCCCCCCCATTCTCGAATCGACCCTCCGGCCTGCCGGCCGCCGCCCACCCGTCCGTCTGATTTTCGGGTCCTGTTTTTCCGCTGAAGAGCCCCCTGCCCCGTAAGCCTTGTTCCTGTGTGGTCCTCCTCCAGCTCCAGATGTGCTCGTGTCATCGGCTGTGATGTGGCAGCAGGGAGGACAGAGTAAGAACACCGTATCCCAGTGATAACTGACCCTGCTCCTGGAGGTCCTCCCACGGTCCAAAGACATGAGGCGATATAGCTCAGGAGGTAAGACCGATTGTCTGGCAGTCGGAGGGTTGCCGGTTCAAACCCCGCCCTGGGCATGTCGAAGTGTCCCTGAGCAAGACACCTAACCCCTAACCTCTAACTGCTCTGGCGAATGAGAGGCATCAATTGTAAAGCGCTTTGGATAAAAGCGCTATATAAATGCAGTCCATTTACCATTTACATGCGGGTTCACTTAACTGGAGAGTCATAATTGTCCTTGAGGTATGAATGAGTGTGTGAGTGGTGTGTGGGACCCTGCGACGGACTGGCGACCTGTCCAGGGTGTATTCCTGCCTTTGATCCCATGCATGCTGGGATAGGCTCCAGCACCCACCCCCCTACCCCCACCGCACAACCCTGATCAGGAGTGAGCGGTTTAAAAATGGATGGATGGATGGATGGAAAAAGAGGACAGGAATGAAAGGATGGTGCCATGTAGTTCTGGCAATGAAGACAGCCTCTGAAAGTGGAGAACAGCACAAGCTGTCGTTACAGTAAAACATCCCAAATACCCCGAAAAGGAGGCAAAAAAATACCTCTAACATACACAATACAGAGCCTAAAAACCCTGGAGGAAAATAAAATCATTAGAACAACTTTCTCCCTGTTATCAGGACAGATTCATTTAACGCGGAATTGGGACAAACATTCACAGCAAGATCCTGTACCCAGTGTTTTTTTTTTTTTTAAAGGAGAAAACACAAACACAAAAGACATTTTCCGCCAGGCCACACAGCAAGTAGGCTAGTCGTCTAGTCATTTAAACAGCCGCAGGTAAGTGGCAAGCCCCAACACGGTACGCTAACATCATGACCTCTGACACAAACAAGAAAACGTGTTATAAAAATCCAGGTAGCCAGCTATTTTCTCTCTCTCTCTCTCTCTCTCTCTCTCTCTCTCTCTCTCTCTCTCTCTCTCTCTCTCTCTCTCTCTCTCTCTCTCTCTCTCTCTCTCTCTCTCTCTCTCTCTCTCTCTCTCTCTCTCTCTCTCTCTCTCTCTCTCTCGTACAGACAGCTGTACATATATGTCTCTGTAAAAGAGATATGATGTAGAGATCTTCTGACACAGACCAGACCATGCCTTGACCACCTGACGACAGACGAACAGGGGGCGTTACACTTGGACATCACGTTTGTGGAGGTGTGGCCAATCAGGATTATAAAACTATAGAATAGGATTACGAAGTTGTTCTATTACAGTCTCTTATCGTTAAAAAAAAAAAACCCATAAAGATATAGGTAACCAGACCGACGAACTACTTATATTAGCATACAGTCTTCAGAAGTCCCCACAGGAACGTGCCAAAAGATTGTATTCAGGGTGAACGCCTACCTTCCGCCGCGCTCCTTATCTCGCAATTGGACGACGGGGATTTCGATGCCTGACGCAAAACACCGCCCAGTCCCCGGAGATTGGAACGGTTGAAAACTACGAATATATTCTGAAAAAAGTTTTGAGAACGAGTCTGTGACAAATACGGGATGACAGCGCCACACCTTTTCCAGACGGAGAAACAGACGGCACTGAACTAAGGGCTGCGCGTGGGAAAATTGGAGACGAACGTCAAAGGGGACACAGACGTGCGCGAGACGAGAGTGAAGTTGGGGATACGCCACGCGCTAATTTACTGTGAAGGTGTGCAGGAATCACAAAAAAGCATTATTCTGCTTCGGGAGGAGAAAAAAAATGAATGAACTTGTATCCCGCGACAGGACAGTCTGACCTCCGCTGTTCCGCCTGGAGATTGAAGTGGCTAATGTTTCTTGCGCGCGCCACCAGGTATGTATGTCTCTGTTGCGGTCACGGTTTTGTTGTTTGCAGTCTTTCTGGAAATATATCTAGTAGGCTAATGAAGGTATCGAGTTATGCCTAGTTGCATAACGTTTGACATCTTTATTTTTCATATTATACCCTTCGCGGTAAGCTTAACTTAACTTAACAACTGGTACAGTAACCACACTACAAGCTGTACTATTTTTTGATGATGAAATGCATTTTAACAAACATGCGTTCCTATAATGGTAGCCTACACACATTCAACAATAGGTGCAACAAAGTTTTCCGAGCATGTAAAGTCTGCACAAGCAGGCTACCCGTTCAACCGTGTATTTTTCTATTACAGCTAAATGCACAATTGAAATGGAAATGTGACTTTGTGCGCGAGCGATACATTTTCATAAACATTACTCATTCGCGTCAGTCAAACTAGGGCGACGAGCTCGGCCAGAGTCGTCTCCCAGGTGATAAGTGCGCGAGCTCATGTGCATGTTTTCTGTCGGTGCACGTGTGAAAAAGTCAACATCGGCGTGATAACCTTTTTTTCTGACAGCGCGCGTGTTTTATGATAACGGGGGGCCATACCTGTTGCTGTCTAGGATGTAGGACGTCATATCTTAGGTAACTGATGTGCAGACGCCACCGGTTAGTAAGGTGCGTTTGTAAAAAGAATAAAATACAACTCTGTACGTTATAAATATATTTGTCACTCAAACATAAAAAATAAAATAAAATAAATATGTGAATTATAAGTCATTCTTGTGGAAGAGTCTGCCAAGAGAACCACAGTGGCTGAATTGAATTTGAACGGAATAGTTCAAATTTCGATTGTGTATGGACTGAATTATAGCTAGTGAATTAGAGATAGTTATTTCAAAACAACGTCTGTGTTCTCAGTGTGATTAAACGCACTATAATTTCTCCATTCATTTTATGTGTAATACACTTAAATCAGACTTACAACTTTGCTAGTGAAAAAAGTGTTTTTTTTTTTGCACTACGTGCTCAATGTACATTAAATATTTTATACGAAATTATAGGTTTATGAAACATTAGTAACTACAAAACAACACTGAAAAAAGAAAATCTGATATGAAAGAAACGTCTTCAAGATGCTGGCTAAACGAGGGCAAGGTCATAAAACGATTGCCTTTTGCTCGTATGTTCACCAGTGTTTTAAAGAAACGTTCTTATAGCACGGAAGAACCACATCGCCTTTTGAGAGAAAACGAAAACAAACTGTTGCTCGGTACTGAGAAATGAGGACCGGTCCCTTACAGAAAATAACTGCAGTCCAAGTTTAGTTGTGACGACTGTAAATGTTGCCGTATTACTGCAGTTATATTGCATTTTCACCGATTCATTTGCAGTATTCATAAAGTACTGTTTTGAACTACATTTTGTACTGCATTGTACTTCGGTTAAACTACAGTATAACTTCCCATAGTTGCAGTCATTTTATTTATTTATTTTTTGTCAGGGGTTACTCTGGAATACTGCTCGCTTTTCAGGCAAAAGCACCAGCATGCACAGTTACGTACAAATAATAATAATAATAATAATAATAATAATAATACATGTTCATAATAATATCGTTCCTGCAGGTCACTGTTCCAACGTTAGCGATGACGTCACCGGAGTTGCTCCACAGAACAGCTCGGCGGTCGACGGCGGTGTCCTGCCTCGGGGCGCCCTCTGCTGTCTGAAGCCGAGAAGCGCGGGCTAGACGTGCGCGCGCGCGATGGCGGCGGCGGCGGTGGTGGAGGACGGGATGAACGCGGAGATCGTGGCGCACTACAACCACACGGGGAAGTGGGAGCGGCGCTCGGCGGCGGACGACCCGAGCAAGACGGCGGCGCTGGTGCTGATCTGCGCGCTGATCGTGCTGGAGAACGCGACGGTGCTGCTGGCGCTGTGGCGCAACAAGCGCTTCCACGGGCGCATGTACCTGCTGATCGGCAACCTGGCGCTGTCCGACCTGCTGGCGGGCGTGGCCTACCTGGTCAACAACTTCACCTCGGGCCGGCGGACGTTCTTCCTGACGCCGGCGCAGTGGCTGGCGCGCGAGGGCAGCATGTTCGTGGCGCTGAGCGCGTCCACCTTCAGCCTGCTGGCCATCGGCGTGGAGCGCCACCTCACCATGGTGCGGCTGCGGCCCTGCGAGCCGCCGGGGCGGGGGGGCCGGCTGCTGGGCATGCTGGGGGCGTGCTGGGCGGTGTCGGTGCTCCTCGGCGCCCTGCCCAGCCTGGGCTGGAACTGCAGGGGCCGCCTGGACGGCTGCTCCACCGTGCTGCCGCTCTACGCCAAGAGCTACGTGGCGTTCTGCGTCAGCGTGTTCACGGCGCTGCTGGCCGCCGTGGTGGCGCTCTACACGCGCATCTACCGCCTGGTGACGTCCAGCGGGCAGCGGGTGAGCGGGCGCTCGCTGGGGCTCCTGCGCACCGTGGCCATCGTGCTGGGCGTGTTCGTGGCGTGCTGGGCGCCGCTCTTCTTCCTGCTGCTGCTGGACGTGGGCTGCGAGGCCAGCCGCTGCCCCGTCCTGTACCGGGCCGGCTGGTTCATCGCCCTCGCCGTGCTCAACTCCGCCCTCAACCCGCTCATCTACACGCTCACCAGCCGGGACATGCGGGGGGCCTTCATCCGGCTGCTGTGCTGCTGCTGCTGGAGGACCCCCCCGGACCCGGGCTCCCCCTCCCCGAACGCGGGGCTGCCCACCCGCCTGGTCGCCGCCGCCGCCACGGTGGACAACAGCCAGTCCAGCAGCGGCGGCGGCGGCAGCGGCGGGGGGAGCGGCGGGGGTGGGCGGGGCCAGGAACGCGCAGTCCGCGAGGGGAGGGAGAGCGCAGTCGCCCTTAAGCGTCAATCATAACCACCACCCTGACCCCGCCTCCTCCCCCGGCCCCGCCCACCTGCTGTCTGCCGTCCTGGGCAAGGCCGAGGCGCTGACCTCCCTGGGGAAGCACTGAAGGTCAAGGTCAAGGGCGGCGGAGAACTCCAACCGCACACATCGCGGCCCCCGGAATATTCCACCTGCCGGAATTCGGAGGTGGAAGGGGAGGAGGTGGTCGCGCGTCTGCACTCATGGTACGGTCCAGATTCAGAGTGAGATCCACTTTTGACGGTCTCACATTTTCATGGAGGATGGTCTGACATTGCCCATCTGGGCACTCGGGAGGCCACTTGCAAGGGTCCAGCCTGCAGCTCCAACACCACGGAATCTGGTCCGCAGTCTGCGATGATGTCACAATGAAGAATAGAGCCACTGTTCTGTGACATCGTTCGGAATTATCGATGACATTCCGTTCACAGACCACAAGTGGTCATTCTTTCACGTTGTTTCGTGCAGAAAGCAACGTATCGTCAAGTGTATCGAAATAACGAAATATACGTCTTTGCTTATTCATAGACATTTAACAGTGAGAGAAATCTTTGTTTTAATTGGGAGAGAATAATTGTCAACACTGTAAAATAGGGAGTGATATTAAGTTTTTTTTTTTTTTGCAAACATGAACTCTTTCATAAACATATGAACTGTTGTTTCATATATAAGTAAAAGTTTGATATATTTGAATTTTTATAACCTTGCGTTGCGTTTGCCAAAATGTCACGGTTATTTTTGTCGGGCAGCTCCACGGATGCCCCCCCCCCTCGTAACTGCCTGATAGTGTTGTCGCAAGCATTGCATATTATGATTTTATTATTTGCTGCCTGTACTGCAGGAGATGTAAAGCAGATATCGTTGCCTGACTGGTTTATCTCCTCCCCTCCCCAAGTTCCCCGGTACTTCACAACTGCACACCAACACGTGGTGTGTGTTCGTGTTCGTGTTCGACCTGATCTATATTACACTGTGGGAAGGGAAGGGAAGGGGGGGGGGGGGGCAGAACTCGATTTGCCTTCTGTGTGTTTTTGGCTACTGAAAACAGACAAGAGACCTGCACTTTGTAATCAAAACCAAGCTTAACAGCGCCCCTGAGTCTGTTATGACGCCTTTAAAGCAGTGCCTGGGTATCTCTTGGGTCCAATTCATGCCCCAGGAATCTGTGGAACAGTTTGGATTGGAACGCAATCCTCCCCATCAGTCCCTCTACCTTGTATTTTTATAGTTTCTCCCCCCCCCCCCGTTACTCCAACGAATTCACAGAAAATTGCAATTCATTTTACACCCGATTCATGACTCAGTCAGGATTTGAATGGTACAAAAGGGGTTTTATAGTTTGACATATAACCAGACAAACACAGGTCTCTGTGTACTATGCTTTTATACGTTTTATATTGCGTTCTATTTCATTTTGGAGGTATTGAGCAGCAGATGCAAGGGTGCGAAGTGCGTCCCTTGTGAATTTGTTTGTTATTCAACACTAAATAAAATCTAAAGTTTTAAAACTTTACAAAGCGTCTGAAAAATAAACAGATAATAGATTCCAGTGTACTGTAATTGTATTTTCTTAACGTTAGTTTTTCGTCACAAATATCAGCAGTTTGTGACAGTTACACTATGCACTGCCTGTGTGGAAATGTAATCTGTGTATAAACGATGTTATGTAAGAAATATGAATATAAAATATAAATATGTTGTTTTTATGTGAGGTATTGATCACTGTAATTTTAAATGGTGTATTACTTTATCATGATGTTTTTGTTTAATTCTTTTCGAAAGACTTCTGTCATCAGGTCTTGCGTGTAATGGAAGTTGTTTTGATGAGTAAGCCCAACACTTCCATCTAGTGGTGAAATTGAAGAGCTACACGTGTTTCATGGTTTTAAGGCTGAGGACCACTCGAAGGCTCTCGAAGGCACCCTGGGGACCCCCATCATAAGTTAAAAAGAGCTATATTTAAAAAATATTTTTATACCTAGAAATTTTTACCCATGTAGTCATTGCATATAAAGTCTTTGCCCGGGACCCCAACAGTACCTTCAAGCGCCCCCAGGGGTCCATGAACCTCCTGTTGAAAACCCCGGGGTTTAAGGAAAAACAGATCAATGGATTCATCACTTTCCAACAGCTGTATGACCTCCTCAAACCAAGTGCTCAGAAGTGAAGGGGGTCAGCAGACAGAATCTAGAGAAAGAGGACAACTGTCATCACAGAAACCAAATATATGTGCAGCACAAACTTAGAAAGATTTTTTTTTTAATATTAGAAAAAAACACTTACTGTACCAGCCATCATGTTGATGCTATATGTTCTGCTAGCGCAGATCTATTTTAGCACCGGCAACTGCTGCGCATGGGAACAGGTGCCGGAGTGTTGGGTGTCGAGTCTCCTTTACACCTCATTCACACACTCACACACCCTCCCTCTGCAGACAGCCGTAAAATAAGGGTCAAGGGTCAGGGTCAGGGGTCAGACCGCTTCCCGCCAGGGGGTCGTCAGCGCCTGAAGAGCCTCTTTTTGGGTGCGGCGGTGGGTGCTGTCGCCTCGCCCCTTTCTGTGTTTCGACCGTTCCAACGGAACACAGGAAAGGGACAGACACGTGCCCGTGTTGCCACGGTAATGGGGCTACCCCACCCCCCCCCCCCCCACCCCAGGCTGGAGACAAAGGCACCATCTGGACAGCGCTGGCTTGCTCAATCATATCACAGGTCAAAGGTCAGGGGCCGAAGGTCGTGCTGCTGATGCAGGCAGCAGGAAGGGGCTGGGGGTATGACTGTTACAGTGCCACAGTCCGGCTGCTTTTGTCTCCTGGTCACGAGATTCTCTCAAGCGCCATTGGTCCTTGATGTGTCACATGGGGCACTTGGACCAATCGGGACAGGAGGGCATTGTTGTATGAGAAGGTGCTGGGAACAAAAGCATGTGTGGGGCGGAGGGGGGGCAGGTCAGGGTTAGAGTCCTGCTCTCTGGGAGGATCAGGGTTTCAGGATGACAGCTGGGATGCAGCCCGGTTGGGGGGGGGGGGGGGGGTGGGGGGGGGAGACCGGTCCCAGACGGAGGCCATGTCCCGCAGTAGGCCACTCTGTCTGGGGTATGAGGTCACGCACGTGGGTCCAGTGCCCTAAATCCCTTTC
>CM045888.1:6622100-6624600 GCA_025169545.1 Anguilla japonica | reverse complement strand
GAGGAATCAGAAAGGAGGAATAAAGAGAGAGAGAGAGAGAGAGAGAGAACAGGTGGTTTAAAACAGAGGGAGAAAAGGGGGGGGGGAAAACGGAAAAAAAGGGGAGAGAGCGCACAAGAGGAGGAGGCCGACTGCGGAGTCGCACTTCCCCTTTAAGAGAACCGCCTGCCATTTTGCCTGTTCTAATTATAGAAGCGGAGGCAGAAAGCAGGGCTCTAATTGGCCGGCTGCAGTCGGTCATTACGCCCCTGCGACGGCCCGCGGGCAGCGGGATCGGGAGAGCGGGAGCGTCGCCCGTCCCTCGATTACCAACCCCGGGGGCTCCTTAAAAAACAGAGCGGAGCGTCCCGCCCCAGCGTCCGAAACGACAGACAGACAGACAGACAGACAGACAGACAGACAGACAGACCGGCCTTCACTCACCGCCTCTCACTCTCAATTAGCTTTTTGGTTTTTTTTGTTTATAAAAAAGAAAAACATCTTATTTGGAACTTAAATTGAGTTTTTTTGCCCGTTTTCCCTATTCTAAGTGAAGGTGGGGGGGGGTGGGGGGGGGTGGGGGGGGGATCTGAAAAAACAGCACGGGTGGAAACTAGGTCACGTAAATTGGAAGATACCTTTTCCAGTGTACGTGGAGGTGGCCTAGCGGAGTTAGCCTGCGTGCTATGCCTGATTCTAATCCTCGTGCAGAGATTGTGGCGTTTCTGGGACGTCGCCCCATCCACAGCAATCTGAGGGGGGGGGGGGGCTGAGGGGGGTGCTTCTCTGGCAGACTGACAGGGCGTTGCAGTTCTGGGAAATCCCCAGTGACCTGAATGCATCTGCCAGCAGGCAATCTGCACAGCTAATTAAAACCCATTAATACATTAATGAGCACTTGTGATGTACAAAATGTGTTTAATATCTGCGTGTGTGTGTGTGTGTGCTTGTGCGTCTGTGTGTGTGTGTGTGTGTGTGTGTGTGTGTGCGTGCGTGCGCATGCATCTGTGTGTGTGTGTGTGTGTGTGTGTGTGCGCGTGTGTTTGGGGGTTCTAGGCAGCCATAAAAGCATAGGAAAGAGCTGAATATTAATACTGAGCGAACCTGAATGAGAGGAGACTGGCAATTCAGTAAAAAAAAAAAAAAACAACTCACTATGGAAAGAGCCTTCTCAGGGTGAGAGACAGAGTGTGAGAGAGAGACGAGGAAAGGAAGACGGAGAGAGAGACAGAGATGGAGTGACTGTACCTGAGAGAGAGAGAGAGAGAGAGAGAGAGAAGGGAAAGAGAGAGATGAAGAGCGACTGTACCTGAGAGAGGGAGGGAGGGAGTGAGGGAGAGAGAGAGAGACTGTACCTGAGAGAGAGGGGGAGAGAGAGAGAGAGAGAGAGAGAGAGAGAGAGAGTGTACCTGAGAGAGAGGGAGAGAGAGAGAGAGAGACTGTACCTGAGAGAGAGGGAGAGGGAGAGAGAGAGAGAGAGACTGTACCTGAGAGAGAGAGGAGAGAGAGAGAGAGAGACTGTACCTGAGAAAGAGGGAGAGGGAGAGAGAGAGGGACTGTACCTGAGAGAGAGGGAGAGAGAGAGAGAGACTGTACCTGAGAGAGAGGGAGAGGGAGAGAGAGGGAGAGAGAGAGAGAGAGGGACTGTACCTGAGAGAGAGAGAGAGAGAGAGAGAGAGAGAGAGAGACTGTACCTGAGAGAGAGGGAGTAGTCGGAGCGGCAGGTCTGGCTGTGTCTCACCAGGTAACTGCACTCTTTACACAGGGTGAGCAGAGACTCCGCCTCCGAGCGCGTCAGTGCGCCGTGGTACCACCTGGGACAGGTAGAGAGGAGTCCTTTACTGTGAGCCTCACACACACCGGTACTTACACACCTATACCTCACACACTCGTACTTATACATCTATACCTCACACACCGGTACTGATACACCTGAACCTCACACACCGGTACTTACACACCTGAACCTCACACACCTACACTGACACACCTGTACTTACACACCTATACCTCACACACCTGTACTGATACACCTGAACCTCATACACCTGTACTTACACACCTGAACCTCACACACCTGTACTGATACACCTATACCTCACACACCTGTATCTCACACACCTGTACTGATACACCTGAACCTCACACACCTGTACTTACACACCTATACCTCACATACCTGTACTGATACACCTGAACCTCACACACCTGTACTTACACACCTATACCTCACACACCTGTATCTCACACACCTGTACTGACATACCTATACTTACACATCTATACCTCACATACCTGTATCTCACACACCTGAACCTCACACACCGGTACTGACACACCTGAACCTCACACACCTGTATTTACACACCTGACACCAAACTCACGACTCACTCACTCAATCTACTGTCTGATCCTGTTTGTAAACAGCACCATAAGCGATCAATCAATCAGCCTTTAATTGCTTAACTGACTGACTGATTAATTAACTGATTGCTACAGGTGCCTTTTTCCAGGTGGGTGC
>CM045888.1:6569600-6617100 GCA_025169545.1 Anguilla japonica | reverse complement strand
ACTCACACGCGCACGCGCACGCGCACACGCACACGCACGCGCACACGCACACGCACACACACACAGGGGCACTCACACTCACACACACACACACACACACACAGGGGCACACACACCCAGGCACACACACAGTAACGGAACTGTTCACCTCGGGCCTGAAGTACACCCCCCTGTCCCATCTGTGATCCCAAAGGCCCCAAGACTCCACTCCGAGTCCTGATAGAGTAGGCCAGTGGTCCCAAAATTTTTCAGGCAGGCGCCACTTCGGTAATAGGACATTTTTAACCCCCCACCCCCCCCTTCCCCCAACACACCCACACATCCTGCACTGTGCCCATTTCCTTCAACCCTCACCACGCCCCACACCCCCCCCCCCCATTTACTCACTGCACCCACCCCTGCCCCCCAGAAGGTGCCCCCCCCCACCCCTTCCACTTTGGGAAACACCGGCCTACGCCATGCTTTACAACAGAACACCACACTGTGAAACACATTTAATCTACGTGTGTGTGTGTGTGTGGGGGGGGGGTGGTACTTCCTGGTACCAATGTAAAAAAAGTCACTAGTAGTTATTTCTCCGCCCGTGCTCTCTCTCTCTATTTCCTCCCCCTTCAGACGTAACCAGGCCCCGGCATTTTAAGCCCCACATACTTCCCCCCCGTCTCCACGGCGATCTGAAACCCCAGAGGTCCCCTGTCCCGCCCGGCGGGTGCTGGAAGCGTTGGTGCGTGCGGGACCAGCGGGGCAATTAAAGCCCAGTGATGGATGTTAAGAGCTGGAGGATGTAAGCGTGGGGGGCGGGGGGGGGGGCAGTCTGAGCACGCTCAGTAGCTCTGCACCATCCTCCCACCCGCCTCTCTCAGCACAGCTCAATTAGGCTCCGCCAGCCCCCACCTCTGCCCGCCCCCCCCCCCCCCGAAAATATGCCACATTCACTCACGCACCTGCCCCATAATGTCAAACTTTCGCTGCGTGCATTCAGACACGAACGTGCCTGCAACACACACACACACACACACACACACACACATCCCTGCTTACATTTTAGTTATTCATTTATTAACCTTTATCTAACCAGGAAAACCTCATTGAGATAAAAAATCTCTGTGGATTTGGGTGTATCAGTGGGTGTGTCTCTGCAGATGTGGGCGTGGCGGTGGGCGTGTCTCTGTAGATGTGGGCGTGGCGGTTCGGCGTGTCTCTGTAGATGTGGGCGTGGATGTGGGCGTGTCTCTGTGGATGTGGGCGTGGCGGTGGGCGTGCCTACCTGCCAGGGCCTTGGAGATGTGCTCCTTCTTCCACTCCCAGGGCTGGTCGTACTCGTCCGCCGGCCGCTCGTCGTCCTGGGGCAGCCGGCTCTCCTGCCCGTCGTCCGCCTGCACCCCCCAACCACGCCCCCGCGCCCGCTCCTCGTACGGGGTGTCGTACAGCTGGACTCCGCCCCTCGACCGGCCACACCCTGAACCCCGCTGCAGCTCTGAGAGATGGAGAATAATAATAATAATAATAATTTATTATTATTATTATTACTATCTGTAAAGAGCCAGGAGGATCTGGAAAGGCACTATATTAAATGTGTTACTGCTGCTGCGTTTCACCATTACTGAGTCTCATTACAGCAGGGGCTTTAAATTTAAATTCAGTCAGTGACACAAAAGTCATAAAATCCTCGCAGAACATTATGGGATTTTCCACTCGTGAGCTGCACAGAACTGGAACTGGAGGAAACATGAGCAGAGAGTTACAATCGCAATCACACCCGGACACGCACACACACACACTCCTGCACACACACACACACACACACACACACTCCTACACACACACTCCTGCACACACACACCCATGCACACACACACACACACACTCCTGCATACACACACACACGCACACACACACCTACACACACACAGACAGAGCGTAGTGCAGTCCTGAGCTGGGTGTGTACGGAGGTCAATGAACACAGGAAATTCCTCACCGATAACACCATCAGAGCCCTGTCAATCAATCCCCCCCCCCCTCCCGCCACCCCGCCACCCCGCCCCCCCAACGAGCGTACAGACGCCTACTCAACCGAGCAGAGCAAAGCGTTTTCAGGACACGTCCACAGAAAAAAAAAGCACAGAACCGGCATTTAAACACTTTCCCAGAAGTCCACCCACACCCCCCACTTCCCACCCCCCGCCCCCCCCCCCCAAAAAAAAAAAACCCCACACCTGGTTCTGCTCATGAGACCTCGGGTTTTAACGACCTCATTCATAACGAGATTACAGCAGTGAGCAGCCGGCCAAAGAGGTGTGATTGACAGCAGTAGGTCATCATTAAGAGTTTATTAAATATAAATATAAATTAAATATCATCTTCCCTTCGCACAGCGCTATACGCCCTCAGGGTGTTAAATGCTGCTTCCCAGCGCACACTATTCCGGGGGAATTAAAAAAATAAAAACATAGGAAAACAGAGTAAGACCCCAGCAGGGCCGATGAGGTGGAAAAACAGGAAGATGGGTCCCTGACCCCTGACCCCTGACCCCTGAAGCGGTGTGGGAGCTCTAGGGACACGCAGGGGGCTCTGGGACAGAGAGCCCAGATCACACTAGCAGCACAATGGAGTGTGTGTGTGTGTGTGTGAGAGAGAGAGAGAGAGAGAGAGTGTGTGTGTGTGTAAGAGAGTGTGTGTGTGTGTGAGAGAGTGTGTGTGTGTGCGTGTGTGAGAGAGAGAGAGAGAGAGAGAGAGAGAGTGTGTGTGTGTGTGTGTGTGTGTGAGAGAGAGAGAGAGAGAGAGAGAGAGAGTGTGTGTGTGTGTAAGAGTGTGTGTGTGTGAGAGAGAGAGAGAGTGTGTGTGTGTGTAAGAGTGTGTGTGTGAGAGAGAGAGAGAGTGTGTGTGTGTAAGTGTGTGTGTGTGTGTGTCTGTGTGTGAGTGTGCGTCTGTGTGTGAGAGAGAGAGAGAGAGTGCGTGTTTGTGTGTGTGTGTGAGTGTGAGAGTGCGTGTATGTCTGTGTCTGTGTCAGTGTGTGTGTGTGTGTGTGTGTGTGCGTGAGTACGGGTGTGTGCGTGAGTGCGTGTGTGAATATGTGTGTGTGTGTGTGTGTGTGTGTGTGTGTGTGTCTGACAGCACAGCCTGTTAAACTGTTTCATCTACACTTTGCAACTCAGCCACACCCTCCTACTCAGAGCAAATAACACGGCTCACATTTGTTCATACATATAATCCATCATCTGTAATTCATCATTTACACAGCCGGCTACTAACTGAGGTAACTCATGCGCCTCAAGGGAACAACGGCTGTTCCCCACCAGGGGATTTGAACCAGCAGCCTCTCGGGCAGAGTCCAGGTCTCGGGCGTAGGACTGAGCAGCGTTTTAGCGATGTTTCACACGTCCTCTTAAGTTTGGATGTTTACTGCCCCGTCGGGCCCGATTGAAGGGGAAGAGGCTAGAGGAAGCCGATAAGCCGCACGGGCAGGCCGTGATTGTTTCTACCCTTAATAACCGTCGATATGGTTTATCGCCCAGCCCTGCTTAAACCACTACGCTACGCTACTCCACACCGCGCTGCCACCCACAACTCACACTCTGTGGACACGTCAGGGAGGGAGGCTCATCTTCAATGTTAATAATCCTTGAGTGCTTTGGCACCATTAATAATGGATTGCACTGATATACAGCACCTTCCAATTTCCAAGCACTTCACAGTGAAGGGAGGGGGGGGGGGGGGGGGGCGGTAGTTCAGTGTAGCACGCACCTGGGTGATGCACGGCCGCCATTTTGTGCCAGAATGCTCACCCGTACGCGAGCCAGCAGGGGAACACTGCCTTCTCCAGAGGGAAACTGCCCCCCTGCTGAGCACCATCAAATCACCTCCCACTAATAAAGGCAGCTAATAAAGCGCAGTGAATCTGAATGACGGGAAACGGCGCCTCCTGGTGGACGTACGCGTCAGCAGCCTCTGCGCCTCGTACGGCTCCATGTAGCCGTTGCTCTCCGGGGGCGCGGGCTCGGGCTCGGGGGCGGGGCGCGGGTCCGGCCGGGCGTCGAACGGGTCGGAGTAGTCCAGGTCGCCCGCGTCCGGGGCGGAGGGAACCACCTGAGGAAGAGGAGCGGGAGTCACGGAAACGCAGCGTTTCGGGAGGTGAGCACGTGCTCACACTCTGCACATTCACATCAGCACGCACACGCATCCCCCCTCTCTCCCTCTCTCCTCTCTCCCTCCCTCCCTCCCTCCCTCTCCCCCTCCCTCCCTCTCCCCCTCTGCCCCTCTGCCCCTCCCTCCCTCCCGCACTCCCTCCTTTCGGGGAACACGTTGAACATTTACTGCTCTGCTTCATTAGCCCAGAGGCCAGGTAAAAGCAGCAGGTAAGGGCAGGTAAAATCAGGTAAAAAGCAGGTAAAATCAGGTAAAATCAGGTAAAAAGCAGGTAAAATCAGGTAAAATCAGGTAAAAAGCAGGTAAAAAGCAGGTAAAATCAGGTAAAATCAGGTAAAAAGCAGGTAAAATCAGGTAAAATCAGGTAAAAAGCAGGTAAAATCAGGTAAAATCAGGTAAAAAGCAGGTAAAAAGCAGGTAAATCAGGTAAAATCAGGTAAAAATCAGGTAAAAAGCAGGTAAAATCAGGTAAAAAATCAGGTAAAAAAGCAGGTAAAATCAGGTAAAAGCAGCAGGTAAAATCAGGTAAAAGCAGCAGGTAAAATCAGGTAAAATCAGGTAAAAAGCAGGTAAAATCGCAGTTTTTCTGGCTGCTCTGGCAGAACTGAGGGCAGACTGAGAGGCAGTCATTCTTACCTGTACCCACCTGTATTCATGGGTGTGTCAGTCAGCATCCGTAACTACCACAGCCCCCCCACCCCAACCCCTCCCAAACAAAAAAAACGCTGCTAATACAATCAATCACCTGCAGCGTAAGAACAAGAACCCACAGGCAGGCACATCCCCTGCACACACCCCCATCAGCACCCCCGGCGATTCTGCAACAAATTACCCACAAGCCGCTAACTGCCCCGCATGTTCTGCCCTGCCCTGCCCCACCCTGCCCTGCCCCACCCCACCCCGCCCGCCCTACCCCGGAGCACCACATTCCCGCCGGGCCACGTCAGACTCGTCAAAGGAAACTAAAGAACGGAGAGGAGCGCCGCCCTGCTGGCCATGCCCAGCCCCGCGCACAGACGCGTGCGATGGGGACCTTTAACGTCCGGAGCAGAGCGCTTTTATGGCCTGAAGATGAACGAGGCTCTGATGAGCTAATGATCCGGCCTGAGGCCAGCTTCAAACCAAGAGCCCCCCCCCCCCCCCACCACCACCACCCCACCGGCCAGACTCATTAACTTACTCATCACATTCCACACACCTTCGGGGGGAGGGGGGGGGGGGGGAGAGAGGGAGAGAGAGAGAGAGAAGAGAGAGAAGAAAGAGGGGGGAGAGAGAGCGAGAACTGAATTTAAAGGAGAAGAGGAGACTATCCCTACTTTCCACTACCCACATTTTCCTGGGGGAGAATGCCAGTGCGTATCAGACAGAGAATGCGCATTGAATTCCTATATGAACGTCTCTGCGTGCATGCGTGCATGCGTGCATGCGTGCGTGCATGGGTCTGTCTAGCTGCTGAATATTCATACCTCTCCGCATGTCTGGCTTTTGTCTGTGTTTCCAGGCCATTGGGCTGAAAGGAAGCCAGCTCCATGAGTGTGTTTGTGTGTGTGTGTGTGTGTGTGTGTGTAAAATGTGAGTATACACACAGTATTAGTGTGTGGGATCAGGAAGGCGAGTTCTAAAAAAAAGTGCAGTCATGCAGTGATTCCAGCCTTCAACACCGTCTACTGCACTGTCAACAGCAAGCAGAAGCCCTTCAACAGCTGCATTCTGTGCCAACTGCGTGTGTGTGAGTGTGAGTGTGTGCGCTTGTGTGTGTGTCTGTGTGCGTGTGGGTGAGAGCGTGTGTGTGTGTGCGCGTGTGGGTGAGAGCGTGTGTGTGTGTGTGTGTGTGTGTGTGCGTGTGGGTGAGAGCGTGTGTGTGTGTGTGTGTGTGTGTGCGTGTGGGTGAGAGCATGTGTGTGTGCGCGTGTGTCTGTGTCTGTGTCTGTGCGCGTGTGGGTGAGAGCGTGTGTGTGTGTGTGTGTGTGTGTGTGAGTGTGAGTGTGTGCGCTTGTGTGTGTCTGTGTGCGTGTGGGTGAGAGCGTGTGTGTGTGCGCGTGTGGGTGAGAGCGTGCGTGTGTGTGTGTGTGTGTGTGTGTGTGTGTGTGCGTGTGGGTGAGAGCGTGTGTGTGTGTGTGTGTGTGTGTGTGTGCGTGTGGGTGAGAGCATGTGTGTGTGCGCGTGTGTCTGTGTGTCTGTGTCTGTGCGCGTGTGGGTGAGAGCGTGTGTGTGTGTGTGTGTGTGTGTGTGGGTGAGAGCATGTGTGTGTGCGCGCGTGTCGATCTGCATGCATGCAATTACACGTTTGACTGCTGCGCAATTATCAAATGCGCATTTTTATACTGGAGCGCGGGGGGCTCATCGACGTGCCGAGCCGCGGTTCACATCGCGTGGGCTTTCGCTGCACATGACGGCCGACACGCACGCTCCCCTCACTCAGAGCCACAGCCCAGAGCCCCGCAGCACCCCCGTTTCACATACAGAGAGCCCTGCTTAGCGTTAGGACTGAACACAGGCGTTAGGGCTGAGCACAGGCGTTGGGGCTGAGCACAGGCGTTGGGGCTGAGCACAGGCGTTGGGGCTGAGCACAGGCGCTGGGACTGAGCACAGGCATTAGGGCTGAGCACAGGCGTTGGGACTGAACACAGGCGTTGGGACTAAGCACAGGCATTAGGGCTGAGCACAGGCGTTGGGACTGAACACAGGCGTTGGGACTAAGCACAGGCATTGGGACTGAGCAAAGGCGTTGGGACTGAGCACAGGCGTTAGGGCTGAGCACAGGCGTTGGGACTAAGCACAGGCGTTAGGACTGAGCACAGGCATTAGGGCTGAGCACAGGCGTTAGGACTGAGCACAGGCATTAGGGCTGAGCAAAGGCGTTAGGACTGAGCACAGGCGTTAGGGCTGAGCACAGGCGTTAGGGCTGAGCACAGGCGTTAGGGCTGAGCACAGGCGTTAGGGCTGAGTGCAGCCGTTAGGGCTGAGCACAGGCGTTGGGACTGAGCACAGGCGTTAGGCTGAGCACAGGCGTGTCGGCACAAGGACCGCACAAGGTGCTCTGAACACAGAAAGCGACCGACGTACTCGGAGCGCTGGGCAAACAGCGATAAGGAAAGCCGTTTCTCACGCCCTCTATAACCACTCCAGAGAACGGCGCACACCAAATAAACCGCGCGCTAGCAGCAAGGACGATTTAAAGAGCCAGGCCGCTGCGTTTCTGTCTTACGGAGACCCGAGCCATGACCCACTTCGCTCACGGCCGAGCTCTCTCCAGCGACTGCACCGCGGGCGAGTCACAACAGCTCTCATTATTAATTAGGCAACACAGAGGCTCCGCCCCTAAACAGCTGTCAAGAGACTCTCACTACCCCCCCCCAACACACTCCCATGCTATCCACCCTCTACCCCCCCCCCCCCCCTCGCCCCTCGCCCCTGACAGCTTTTGACTGTCAGACCTAGAGAGGTGAAGATAAGCAGACACTGAGACGCTGGTCTGAGTGTGTCCTGCCTAATTAACAGGATGCTGGTGTTCTCGAGGCGGTGTAATGACCTTGCTAATTGTACCAGCCTGTTACGGTTCAACCTCCCCCCTCCCCCCCCCCCCCTCCCCCCTCCCCATCTTTCTTTCTCAGTCAGATGGAAGGGTGGGAACTCAAGCCAATACATTTGGGAAGAGCTCACAAATGGGGATCGGGGGGGGGGGGGGGGGGGCGGGCGGCCGCTTCAAACGTGACTCACTTCAGTGGAACACTAATTCGTTTTTTACAGTTACACAGCACAAGTTAATTCTTGTAACATATTTTCACTTTATAGGTGTGGTGACCCCCCCCCCCCCCCCCCCCCATCCCCCCTAGTGTCCATCAAATTTACTTCCTGTGCATAATCTAAAAAGAACAGGCATAAATCAGGAGCGTTTTCAGCCACCCTTGACTGACTGGAAGTGGTGTGTGCAATAAGGTGATGCAGGCTGCTGCTCTCAAACTACATCCCCCAGACTCACCCCCATAGAGAACTACAACGATGAGACATTTACAGTAACAGGAAGACATGAGAATCAATCCAGGGTCTCTAAACTTGTAAAATGTGTGTGTGTGTGTGTGTGTGTGTGTGTGTGTGTGTGTGTTTATGCTTTAAAAGACGGGGAAAATATCCATGTTTTACATCATTAAGTCCAAGTACAGTAAGCAATGTAGGTCACATAACAGAATGTAAAATAGGCCAACATAAAATCGTTGTAAATAATCCCCACATGTTGATGGTAAAACAGCGCTGTGTGTGTGTGTGTGTGTGTGTGTGTGTGTGTTGTGTGTGTGTTTGTGTGGAGGGGGAGGGGGGTAGCACGGAAGACTTACGGGGTCCGGTTCCTCAAAGGACACCACCGAGCTGAGGAGGATTTTATTGCGTCCCAAATCCTGAGACTCCACTTTGATGAGCCGATGTTTGGGCGACTTCAGGTCCAGAGTGCCGGACTTGAGCGGCGATCCAAACGTCACGTCCGACATCACGGAGCCGTTCCGATTCTCCGAGTTCTCATACGGATCTTCGAAGTCCAAGCTTTTCTGAATGCGGTACGCTTTGAGTATCTCGCTCTCGGTGTAGTCCGGTTTGGGTGGTTGAGGGGGTGCTCGCCGGCTTCCGAAACTCAGATAATCTTTCAGCCACTTGGCCATGGGTCTACTTAAAAACACATGAAGTGTAGCTTGTTGCCCTTAGATACTTTCAAAAAAAAATTTGGGTAGTCTAATGTAGGTGCTCCCTGGCGACACCAGCTAGGATAAATGTCTAGGTGTGACCAGAAATAAGCGTGCAATTTACGCAAAAGCTTATATTAGAAGTCCGTGAACTAAGCACACTCGGAGTTGACAGTCGTACCTCTGGGTTTCGGCCAATGGGCCTTACACCCAGCGGTATTATCCTCTCGAGTGCACAGCTCCCACGCGCACGCGGGTAGTCACGAGGGCACGAGATCTGCTGTTCCAAAGCGAGCAGTGACAGCTGGCATCGATCTGCGCGTGGCGGCTCCAGGGAACAATAGCTGCCAAGACTGAGCCTGGGAACTATTGTCAAAATAGTCTCTTTTTTAAACTTTTTTAAAGGAGAAAGGCTGCCTTCTTGCTCCGGTTTTCTGAACAAGACAGGTGTCAAAACATGTTGAATGCTTCAAAGTTAAAATGAAAAAGAGACCACTGCTTTTCGATTCTGCTTTGGGAAAAGTCGTGTCCCTTTGACACCTTGTGAGTTTTTATATTTCAAAACATCGCACAACATTTAAAATTTGGCATGCGCAGGACAGCAAAACAAAGCAAAATGAAACCATTAAGTAAAAAAATAAATAAATAAAAAAATCCAGTTGGTTTTATTTCTGCTTGTGGTCGCGAGCTAATTGGACTAAGGCCGATTTTAAAGATCTCCCCGGGGCGGATGGATTACATGTAGGGGGCTGTTGGCGATTAAGTTTCTGTATCTGCAGTTGCCAATTTAGCCTACAGCTGCGCAATTCACACAAAGTTTCTCCGAATATTTAAACACGTCAGACAGAAAAGTAATCGAAAAAAAGAAAAGAGATTCTATCTCTCTCTCTCTCTCTTTCTCAGTGTCTTTTAAAGTAAAACCCGATTACACACGACGTCAGTTTTCATAAATAGGCTACAACCAGCTTAAGGACGAAGTCCAGAAAATAACAGTGAAAGTGAAATCTGAAGTACGTAGGCAGTGCAGTAAAATCCTTTCTAAGTAGATTTCTCATTCGAACACCAACAAAATAGGCTTTCAAAGAAAACACTTGTACAAAGAAAAAAAAATTCAATGCTTGCTGCACAGACGGCGGACTACCATTTATCTGACGTTAGCAATCAAAGATCACCTCACTCGAGCCAGTGATCTTTCCGTCACGGTTAGGCAACAAATATGACAGCGAAGTGCAGACTAGTCCATTATCGGTATCTGAGATTAAAATAAGCACGGCTCGGGAAACTCATACCGAAATTAGCAGTCATATCCATGTGATTACAGCAAGTTCGTATCCTTGGGCACAAGGTACCAAACGTATCCACAACACTCTCTGATTTACCAGTAGTATGCTACAGCGCAGGCTACTAGTACAGAGACGAAGCGATCCTTTCTTCTCTTCAAATTGTCATCCTCTCAACGAAAACGTGACCAAATACAGGGCAACCTTCCCCAGACTGTACTGTGGTTTTTTCCGGCAGACTTTAGATAGGAAATAGGAAAAACAATCAACTTCGGGACTGCCGCGGCGCGCGGCCGTTCATAGTTCCGCCAGGAAACGACTGATGGGGTAGAAAGCGAAAATGTGCAGGAGAGGACCAACCGCTTAAAGGGGAAGGGGGTGACGTATGGCTTTCCAAACCATTTTCCTTTTTTTATTTGCCGACGTTTAATCCCGCAGACGACTTGCATGCTGAGTAAAATTACACTTGGACAAATAGATTTAGTTCTGTTTAATTGGAGAGTAACTGTTGAAATAAACACACACGAATTTGATTCCCTACACCTTTTGCTATGTAATGTCTAGTAAGGACGAAACGCATTGTTCTCCAGAAGTAAAAATATATAAATAAATATTTCCAAAATCCCTCAATAATCAACCGCTGCAGTTACCAACCAAATCATAATGGGGACAACTTGATGTTTCCTTTCAAGTGCAGTTGCATGGCGCGTATTCAAGTCGGTTGGTATTGCCAGCTTACTTAGGCTCGCGTCTTTTATTTTTAAACGCGTTGGCTTGTCTCTGTGCAGCGCGCGGTTTTTTTTTCTTATCCACTCCCAGTGAATTCTCTAATTAGCAAGTTTATCACTCACAGAAACTACAGGAGGTGAAAAATGTTTCTATTTAAAGGTTTAGATCAAATTCACACTGAACACGTGTTTCACACAGGCAACAACACTTCTCCTTCACAAAAAATATTTTCCCATGAGAGGTTATCAAGCACTCAGTAAAATTATCATATACCGTTACAAGAAAAACTGGATTCCTGCATCAGTTACTCATAAACTGTGGTCTGATTTTCATTTAAGTCACAATAACAGACAAACGCTTTCTGCTTACTATGAACTATGAACACACGCAATTGCACTTTTCATATTTTTATTGAACACGTTGTCTAAACATTCACAGCTCATGCTGGAAAACCTATGTGAACCATTGTATCTAGTAAATGGTAGGACCTCTTTAGCAGCAATAACCTCCACCAAATGGAGCCACCCCCCCCCCCCCCCCCCCCCCCCCCCCCCCCCCCCCCATGTCTGCGATCGACTCTGTATTCCACTCCTGACAGCCCACACCCCGCTCCCAAAGGAGCCATTCCGACCCCCGACACCCCCCCCCCCCCCCTCCCCCCGTCTACGATCAACTCTGTGTCACATTCCCGAATGAGCCGTTGCACCCCAGCCACCCTGCCTCATGCCCACCGTACCGTCGGCTCCTCTCCGTCAGCCCACACCGCGCCAAATTAATTTTGCGCTTCTCGAGCTCCCGCGGTGCGCGCTAACCGCGTGGAATGCACTTTCCCCATCCGCTTGGTCCGTTAGCATCCGCTAAAAAGGCTGAACTCTCATTTGTAAATTGCAGAAGACTCACCAGAACAAACGGTAAAATAAATCAAGAATTTCTTTATTTTTTCCCATTTAAAAAGGACATAAAAACATTTTTTCGAAGCACGCACACCCATATTTCTTCCTTTTTTTTTTTTTTTTTTACAATTCCTTAGAGGGGATGTTTCATTCATTCTTTATCCCCTTTTATTATTTTAATTTTCAAAAGGGATTACAGTAAAGTTTTACAAACGCGCATCCACTGTGCACACCACTCACAAATCTCTCGCTTTCTTCCGCAAAGATAAGAAAGCCTCTGTTGAGGGGAGAACTAATAAAAATCCTAATTTGCTCAGTTTAGAGTTACTCACAGTAATTGGTGTAACCTACATCAAAAACATCAGTTTTTCCACCGTGATGACCTCCATCACCAAAACGAATACAGGGTGACGTTCCCCTGTTCCCTGGTCTAGAAATCTAGTGAGAGCGAGAGAGAGCGAGAGAGAGAGAGAGAGAGAGAGAGACTGGGCCCAGGTCAGGGGAAAAAGAAGCCATGTACAGAGATGAACACAGCTTTGGCTGCACATGAAAACACGGGAGAACGTTTCCCTCCTTCTCTCATTCACTGTCATCGCTGTCAGAGTAGGCTCCCAGCAAGCTCAGCGATGAGCCGTTCTGCGCTGCGATTGGCTGGCTGCTGGAAGCCTGTGCTGTGACACTGGATGACGTGGCCTTCGGAACGCTGACTTCTGAAGAAGAAAAAGGCTTGATTCAAAAAAAAAATTTTTTTTTTTAAACAGCAACTTGAATCACTTCTTATTTTCATTACTATATAAGTGGGAAATTAGCAGATTAATTAAACCAACAAATCCATAATTTTTGTAAATGTATTTTCCATTTGTAATAATGGGGAGAAAAACATTTACCAAATATAACTCTTAATAGTCCACTGGTCTTTGTGAATCATTTATAGCACCCAAAATAACTCTCAATCCCACTTTTCCACACCATAAACTCAAGAAGTTCAGCCTTTCCAACTGTAAATAACGCATAAATTCTTCAGAATGGTACACACTGCCCCCTGGTGACTTCTCATCTGTACTGCACCCACAGTACTGACTTTTCAGTGAACCCTTCAATGCTGTCAGAGCTGAACACTGCTACTACAACACGCTCTCATTTATGTTAGCTATACAAGTACACTCACATGTATATTACTGGCTGTGGCCTGCTTGTTCTGCGCAGGCAGGGGCTTACAAGCGCAATGGGGACTAAGGTATTGGCCTCTTAGCAACGATAAGTGGCTATGTTATTCTTTTTTACTCTGCCATTTTGAATAACATCACTAGTAAGGCTCTCACCTGATTGGACAGGCCGGGCTGGAGGCGGAGCTGCCAGTTCAGGTTTTGGGGCCGAGATTCCTGGTTTTTTCCTCACCACCAGGGACCCCAGGGCTCCCCGCCCAGTCCCCTACGCTCCTCTCCCAGGTCTCCACCCGGGCTCGCTTCACCCCCCCTGGAGGTGGGGGCCCGCTGGCCTGGGGAGGGGAGGGCGAGACAGAAAGAAATATTACAAAATATTTATACACAAATCGTGTAACAGTGGTGCTGCACCAGCTCGTACAGCTTCCCTTCATCCTCCCTAAAGTGATAACATGAGCTGCAGCATCATCTGAGACACCTCAGCACCACTCCGGCAAAAAATCCTAAAGAGAACCCAAATATATGTACACAAAATATGCCAGCTTGGTGTTGGTATTGTCAGTTGCCACGAAAACAACATTTCATTTCCCATTTTTGGTTTATGTTAATTTTTTGGCTGGACCGCAACAGCGGGGCCAGCCCTACAAACGCGAATGTCTGTGACTGAGTGACTGAGTGAGTGATGAAGTTACACCATTGGTCGGCCGGTCCAGCTATATACTAGGTTTTGACCTGGTCTTGTTTATACAGACTCCGAGTCCTCATCCAGCTCTACTTTTTGAAGAAACCAGTTTTTTTTTAACTGATAAGCTGTTAAAACTGCACTGTGTGTACTTCTGGGGGTGACTGGCAGGCCTTGTCTTGCACGCCTATCTGTCTGTCTGTCTGTCTGCACCCCTGTGGTCAGTACCTTGGCGTCCGCGTGGGTCTGTCCGTGGTCAGGATGTCTGTGGGCTTCTCTGAGGCGCATTTCTGCGCATTTCTCTCCCTCCCGTCCTCTCTCTCCTGGTCAGAGTCTGAGTCCGAGTCCCTCAGCCTCTTCACCAGAGCTCTCTCCAGCATGTCCCTGAGACGGGGGGGGGGGGGGGGGGGGGGGGGGGGAGGGAGAGAGAGAGAGGGGGAGGGAGAGAGAAGGAGGAAGGAGGAGAGAGAAGGGGAGAGAGAGACAGAGAGAGGGAGGGGTGGGGGAGGGAGAGAGAGGGAGGTTTCAGTTTAAAGTCTTACGTGCCATGTGTAACAAGTACATGTGCTAGTACACAGCAATTCTTACTCTTGCTCTCGCTCTTCCTGCCAAATAGAAGAATATGGTTAACAATTTAAAAATGGGGGAGAAGTAGAACAAACCAAAACTGAAAACCCAGCTCTTCTCTTTCCTCCTCACACATCCAACTTCCATCACCCAATCATAACTCCCATCAGGTGACGCCTGCACCTCATTGGCCAGCCCCTTATCCCCCCCCTCATCTCTCCCAATCTCATCTGACCAATCACGATGCCCATCGGGCGACTCCTGCGCCTCCCGAGCTGAACCCTCTCCCCCACACACCTGGTCTCCCTCTCGTCCTCCTCCTGCTGCCTCCTCCTCTCCTGCTCCTCCAGCTCCCTGTGTCGGGAGAGCATGCCCTCGAAGTCCACCTGGGCCTGGCGCTGGTTCAGCTCCTTCAGCTCCTGCAGGTTCTCCAGGACCTCCATCTCCAGCTTGGAGTCGCGGGTCCGGTTCTCCAGAACCTGGTCAGAGACGGAAACCCACACTTGTGAGCGTTTTTTTAAAATCCTGCATTATTTCAGTCCACCAGCAGGGGGGGCAGCACACTCACCTGTAGCCACCCCTCTCTACCCAAAAGGCACTTAGCTGACGCTCTCATCCACAGTGACTCTCAACATATAACCCATTTATACAGCTGGATATTGACTGAGGGATTTCACGGTAAGCTCCCTGTTCAAGGGAACAAACGCAGGTCCCCTTACACCAGGGCTGCCCAACCCTGTTCCATAGGATCCACAGTCCTATAGGTTTTAATTGCAACCCTAATTTGGCATACCTGATTCTACTAGTTAGCAGCTCAACAAGATCTCCACCTGTTGAATGAGGTGTGCTATGTTAGGGTTGGAGTGAAAGCCTACAGGGTGGTAGATCTCCAGGAACAGGATTGGACAGCCCAGTCTTAAGTCATTATCATCTTGGAGGTTGCAGTTGTCGTTATTATGGCTTGTAACATTCAACTTTGATTTCAAGAATATCCCCAGTGAGTACTGAGACACGGTTGCCCTGGCAACTGAATCCCTCCTTCATTGGGCAACGCCACAGCCAATTACGCGTCCCCATGCAAAGGGGCTCCCAGCCATAATCAATCTAGATGCAATCCACACAGTGCAACAGCGGTCTAACCAGATGAGCAACCCAGCAGCCCAAAGCCCACACAGCTCTTTTTTTTTTTTTTTTTTTTTTTTTTTTTTTTTAAAAACAGGGCACCCGACCCCACCCCCCTACCTTCATGGGGTTGTTCAGCTCTTCCTCCTCCCTCTCTCTCTGCAGCTTCTTCTCCTCTTCCTCGATCAGCTTCTCCGCCTGGAAGTTGCGGGTGGCTCCGTGCTCCATGGCGTAGTCGGTGTTCTCCGGATCGGTCTGGAGGGGGAAGAGAGACGCATCATCAGTCCCGCCACTCCTTCACCAGGACGAAAGACGGACCGCCGGGCATTTTTCAACACGGAAGTCTATGGTGATGACATCACCATGTTGTCTTGCACCACAAAGTTCCGGCTGTGGCTATCAAATAAAAGAAGAGGAATCTTTTTCTCTGGTTCTCTGTCCCAAGGACTTTCCAGCCAACATCAGACAGGTGAATTGGAGGAGAGAGCACCAGGGCCCCGTCCGACTTTCTCAGCTACCTTGAACGTGATCTCGGCCAGGCAGCGCGTGCACTTGATGTAGAAGCGGAAGATGGGCAGACCCATGTAGAGCTCGTTCTGGACCGTCTCCTTTCGGGCATTGAACTTCTTCCCTTTGTAGATGTACTCGCCGCAGGTCTTACACCTGCCGGAAAACAATTCAGATCACTCGCATCAATGTGCGTTTATCACTGCTCATTTCGTCCACGTGGGAACTGTGTTTTTTTAATTATTTTTTTTATACGAATGCAAGCAGAAGTCTATGAGCTTATTCCTACCTCATATTGAACGGTGCCATCAACCGCACAACATACTGACGATCTTTTGGTAATTTGAGTTTGGGAATTTTAGATGGATCAAAATCCGGCGGGTAGTATTTCTAAAATTAATTTAAAAATAGAGAAAACACAGTCATTAAGTATACTCATTGATCAATAACAACATTACAAACTAGCTAGCGAACAACACTACTAAGTTCTAACCTATATTTAGTACAGAGTTCCTCAACCAATGCTAGATACACTTCTATTTACACAGGTCTATTTACGTTTACGCTGAGTCAACTTAATTTTTTAACATCATCTCGCAAACCTGCTGATATTTACACATATTAACCAACACAGGCGGAAACATAAAATCTCATCATTTCTATTAGTTTGTTCATAACCGATTGTTATTTGTATACTGATCAGCGTTAGCCAGCTAGCTAACATGTGTGTCTACAGGGACAGTTAGCTTGCTGAATGCAGACTAAGAATTGTTGGAAAAGCAACGTAACCACCCAATATAACAAATGGTTAAACACACCACTAAGTCGATACTTACGTTTAAAACCTTTCTTTCCGACATGACTTCAAATAGTAGTAAATTTACACGGAAATTGAAACCAGTAACTTGTCCACAGAACGTCGCTAACAGCTAACGAAACGACTCTAACATGACACTTCCTGTAACAAATACCAACATCCGGTGCAGTGTTGATTCCGCCCACATTTCCCAAACGCTCATTGGTCAAAAGAGCTTTCACTCTCCTGACCAAAATAGTCTGAAGTTATTTTATGGAAACGCTGCTCCACTTATCAATGTTTATACCTTGTGTGTTACTTTCTGTAATTAAGTAAACTGAATGTTAAACATTTAAATATAATATTCTATAAGTACTTGATCAAACTGTTGTTTCATCGATTCAACCGTTTCTTTCTAGCTCCTGGATTATTCATATTTGACAGTAAACGCCTCAATTACCGTAATGTACTTTTCCTGCTATCCCATGGCATTTAATTTCTTTTTTTACCATTCCTTTCCGCAGAAGGAATCAAAGTGTTATTCAGTTATTCACTTTAAATAATAATAATAGTAATAATAATAATACAATAAATATATAACTATATTTATTATTATTCATTAAGTAATTGCAGTAAGAATAGTTTACTGTTTTCTTGTAAAGGATATTCGTGACAATGTCTCTGAAAAGCACCACACAAATAAAACTGAACTGAATTTTGAGTAGTACTATTGTTATTATTATCATCATTATGTATCTGATCATTATTATCAGTTGATGCTTGTCTTCTGTGTTTCATTGATTGACTGGGTAGATTCTTACAACAGAGCGAGCAGTCCTTAAGTCTCACTTTCATTCCAGTGCATAATTACTGTTCCTCTGGGTGGCAGTGGGAAGAGTCTTGTGCACTTATTGTACGTCGCATTGGATTAAAGCGTCTGCCAAATAAATTAAATGTAATGTGTCTGTTAAGTGTGGATGTATCATGTGATCTGCTGCATCAGGATGCGAGCAGCACCAGGACAAAGGCGCATTTTCAGCTATTCATATACTTAACTTTGACTATGACCCGACAATTGCCACATGTAAAAAAAAAAAAAAAAAGAAGTAACTCGCTGCTATGCCTTTAAGAGGGACAGTGTAAACTTGCCATGGTCCATGGTGCCCCAAACGTGTTTCAGTGCCAATAGACGAAGGTTACACTGGAGATAACAAAGCGGAAAGAACACGATCTACGATCCACAAGTTTCTACAATCCAGTAAGCTCGTTTCTTCTCTTCTCCTCCCTTCTCTTACCCCACTCCCCCCCAATACCTTTTCTGCGGTGAGTTCGTCAGAATAAAAAAATGTATTCAAATGTGTGTATCAGAAATATGGAAAAACCTTGCAGACATTCCCTGAGCAGACACTACGGGGATATGTCACATTTCACAGACTTAGTGGTAGTAAATATTTTTTTTTTTTTTGAATTTGCACTTTAAGTACCGCTTCAGTTATTCACATTCTGGGCATTATTTACACGGTTCCCAAGTGGGACTGAACGAGATGAATGTAGGATTTTTCGTTCTGTGATTTTTTTAATGGGTGCTTTTGTTTACTACTGTACACTGCAAAAGTAGCTATTTGCTCATTAATGATTTATAGAAGTATGTAAATATCGCCCTCCCCACCACCCTCGTTTTAGTTTCAGGATATTGCTGGCACCATGAAAAAAACCTTGTTTCTTCATTTTGTATTTTTTTCTCTCTCAGTTTTAACACATTTAAAAGTTCTTAATCACAGCTGTATGTTCTGTCACTGCTTCATAACCGAACAAGTAATAAAGTTGGTTCAAAACCAGACCTGACATGCATTTCACTGTTCCCATGAAGTTAATGGCTGTGTCTAAATCAGTGCACTTCCCTAATGAGTATTTATGTCATATACAAGTCCAATACAACTTGTATACTCAATAGTGCACAAGTGTGCTGATTTGGAACACAACCCATATTCTTATTTCTTTTTTGAGATACAAGGTTTTTTGTTGGTTTTTGTTGTTGTTGCAAGGCACCAACAATATGTAAAAGTGCAAGTGTGACTCTTTTTAACTAATCGTAGTCATGTACGTGCTTCTGCGCAGCTGGGCCTACAGGATGTGTGTCCGGTGCACGGTACGCGTCTGCGCAGTCGCAGTTCTGCTCTGCCCGCTTCTCAGTAGTGACCCGCATCTCTCTGTGAAGGAGAACCAGCACACAATGGGTGAGACTGAAGGTCCGATTCTGTTCAAGAGTTCTGGTTTCATAGAGGCTGAATAGTACCAGTCTGCAGATCAATTCTGTTTAATTCTATGAACTTGGTTCAGGAGGTGAATGAAATTCAACTAATTAATTAGAAAAACATCCTCATTGAACATTATAGGAATAAAATTTTTCTGAAGGAATTGAAATTTAAATTCTTGACTGAACCCCACCACACTCACCTTTCTCTTTCTTACTCTCTCTCTCTTTCTCATTTTTGATTTGAGTTTTTATGAACTTCATTTTTCCTTACATAGGTGCATGATATAGGCATGATGCATAGGACACAATACAGAGGAACTGAGCCTGTGGTTGAGGGATGGGTTCACTGTTTTTTTTTTGGTCTGTCACTGTTCCCTGTCCCAGACCTGTATGTAGCCGTGGGTTCAGCTGTGAACATTCCCTGTAAGGGTGAGGGGGGAGAAGGGGCCCAGTGGAGGATGAACGGGATGGCGTTGAACCTGGGCCCCGTCCTCGCCATCCGTAACACCAGCCTGGAGGACAAAGGCAACTACACCTGCCACAGCCAGAACGGGTCCCTCCTCCAGACACTGTTCCTTCAGCCCGGATGTGAGTCTGTGCACCTGCAGGCCGTCCTGCAGTGACTTTGGGCACCACAATAACACGGCAGCGTCGTTAGCCAAGCACTTGGAATGTGCGACCACAATTACATCACGTATCATGTGATATGGAAAGCTGAAATGCGATCGGTTGCCCGCAGAGGGTCAGAGTTCAGGGGCTTCCATGGGTACAGGGAGAATGGAATCTGTGACTGTGTTGCCGACCGTTACTCCCTATTGAAAAGCAGTTTTTAGTAAATGTGAACCCCCCCTGTTCTTAAATCCCCATCCTATGCTTAAGTGTTTAGGAGAACAGCCGTGAGTCTGTCTCGTTACTCTCTCCAGGTGTTTGCAGTCTCCCACGTCTTGAAATTCTATTCTATTCTATCTGCACTATGGCCTGGTGACTGAATGTTGTGTCCAACTGTCCATGTCTGCAAGCGTATGACACATTCTCCCCTCTCCTCCCTCCTCCTCCTCCTCTTCCTCTTCCTCTCAGACCCTCCATCTCCCCTGAAAGTGAAGTGCTCATCTCCTGGTTACCCTATAACAGCCACATGTTCCTGGAGCGAAGAACCTGAGCCAACGCTGCCAACGCGCTACACTGCCACCTATGGGATTGGAAGCTGCTTTGCAGCAGGACTGTGTGGGAGGCATAAGTGAGTACTGTCCCACCTGAAAATAGCATTCAAGCAGTATACTTTGTAAGAAGTAGAGCTTTTTGAGCAAAAAGACGCAATGAGAACGACTGAAGAACAAAAAGACGCGGTGTTGTGTGTTCTCATGGTGCAGTGTGCGACGGCCTCCAGGGAGAACTTTTAGAAAATGTCTTTCTTGTTCTCCGACCTCCCCCTCTCAGCTATTGGCCCAAATATCACATGGTTGGTTACGTCACGGTTGAGAGTTCAGACAGCAGACTTCACATGCTAATGTACGGAGAGTCAACGCCAATCTCTCTTGAGAATATGTATAAATGAGAATTCTGTGAGCTCCCGCATGTTTGATGAATGGTGCTACTCGTTTCAGCAATCACCAAAACCATAGACATCTGCCTAGCACACATTAAGAAATAAGAGATAGTGGACCCCCTCGTCTAACCTCCGCATTTGCCAAATGTGCAGACAAAAGTCTCCATTCTCCGTCCTACTCTGATTTAGAGGGCGAACGTACCTTCTCCTTCGCCTTTTTTTCTTCTTTTGCATAGCTAGATAAACTAAAGCCACTTTAAACTTTTTGTTTTGTGTTCTGATCTTGCGTAGCCCTTCTCTTTATACATCCATGGCGTAGCCGCGAGACGGAGGTCTGGGTGAGATTCCAGCCCCAGTTAATAGCTGCCTCATGATTATTCATAATTATTCACGCCCCAGTGGCGTGGAGTGACTTTAAACGGTGCGGTGTTCTCACTGAGTGTACCGACAACAGTGTTCGTGGACATGTTCGCCGGTGGTTCTCAATCCTGAAGTTCTTTCTTCTTACTGAGTATACTGCCAGCTTCAGATGGGTATACTTAGGTTGTCATAGTGACCTCTAACCTCCATCCCCCCCCACCCTGAAAGGTCAAGGTTCCATCCCTGCCGCCCTGTCCCGAGCCTGAGGCACCACTGCGTTCTGAACGTCACGCTTTTCCAGAAGGACCCCCAGGTCATCAACGTCACCGCCAGCAACCCACTCGGGAGCAGGTCCACCTTCTTCAGCTTCGTAGTTGAAAACGTTGGTGAGCAGCGCCCTCCACCCCCTGCCCGTTTCCTCCATTTAACATAGATGAATCAAATAAAATTTTTATCAGGGTGCGACATAGCTCAGGAGGTAAGAGCGGTTGTCTGGCAGTCGGAGGGTTGCCGGTTCAATCCCCCCACCCTGAGCGTGTCGAAGTGTCCCTGAGCAAGACACCTAACCCCTAATTGCTCTGGTGAATGCGAGGCATCAATTGTAAAGCGCTTTGGATGAAAGCGCTATATAAATGCAGTCCATTTACCATTACATGTGACCACTTGAAGAATTGTGAAGAATTTTTAAGCTGATCGAACGTTTCACTTTGTTCAGTACAGAGGTGTGTAATTTCAACATTTTTTTGTTTTTTCTATTGTCCATCCTCATCTGTCCTGTCCGCCGCCCCCCCCCCCCCCCCCCCCACCCCCTCCACCTCCAGTAAAGCCGGACCCCCCAGTTCACGTGACGGTGACCCCGAGATCGGCAAGGCAGCTGTACGTCCAGTGGGCTCCTCCCCCATCCTGGACTGACCCCACCAACTTTCCGCTGAAGTACAAAGTTCAGTATTACCAGGGCGACAGCAGGTCAGCGCGCGAGGTGAGCATTGCGCTAGCTGCCGCACAACTGCCAAAAACACGAACGCACTCAGACAGGTACGCTGCTTGTCAATTGCTTTAACTCCAGCACAGGTGCTAGCGAGGGTCACAAAACAATCCCAGAGTAAAACACCAGAGTAAAATTCGACACGACCGTCTGATATTAACCCGTCCGGTAACACACTGCTCAGATCAAGAGCAGAAAGAGCAGACAGAACAAAACTCAGCGAATCTTCAGAAAAAAAACAACAACAAAAAAAGGTTACTGAGTAAAGACTCCGCTATCTACACCAAAACAACAGTTAACAAATAAAGTGAACGTTTCCGTTACAACCAGTTGGTTGTCATGGAGCTGGTTGATGAGATCCAGCTCATATTTAATGCGCTGAAAGTTTTGTGTTTTTATGTGCATTGTTTTGTGTGACACCTTCCACCTGATGATTACTGTTTGTAAAGCTTTCAGCTCATTTTTGTACAATAAAAAATATGATTGTCATTAATGTCTGTCATGAATTGTACATTGCATTCTGCATCCTGATGAATACTTTTTTTTTTTTCCAAAAAAGACTAAATGATCCGATTCCTTTCCCTCAGCTGGGCCCGTACAAGTACCAGAGTATGGTTCTGAAGGCACTTCGGCCAGGGGCTACCTACGTGGTCCAGGTCTCTGCGCAGGATCAGCTGGTGGGACAGAGGAGTGACTGGAGCGAGCCCGTCAGTGCCACTGTCCTCTCGCGCTAACACACTTGCTTATGGTTTGCCGTTGTGTCGGATGATTACCATCTACTCCGTTTTTATGGGATTTTTGATGGCTGCATAGGCCAATACTGAAAGCACAGCTTCAGTTGCAGACAGGGCATGTGTGGACTGGGTTTATTGTGGATGGGGAACACACACGCACACACATCTACACAAACACATGCACACATGCACACAAATGTACATGCACACAGGTGCACACGTGCACACACGCACACACACACACACACACATGCACACACACATGCACACAGGTGCACACAGGTGCACACACACACACACACACACACACACACAGAGATGCATTCCCTGTAAACCTGCATCAACAAGACAAATGTTAGCCAATGTTAATGCTAATGTTAGCAAATTTTAAAATTAAAATAAAATAAATTAAACTGGGTTTTGCTGCCAGGAAGTCAATCATTTGGCTCTTCTAATACATTTTGATAATTCATTATTATTTAATAATGAATTAAATTAATTATGTGTTAACTGTTTTGTTGCATGTTTTCCTAACATTTAAAAACAATCCAAGTGAAAATTGCTCTCCTCATTGTCATGTCTATTTTCATTAAATAAATAAGCATTATAAAAAAAAGTATTGCATTATTATATTATTATATTATATTATTATTCCCCAAAAAATCTGAACCTACAGTTCGAAATCATTCCACAGGAAGTTCAACAGGAAATACAGTTAGCCGCAAACTATCAGTACAGGCAGGCCCACGCAGACACAGGCTCGGACCGATGCAATCTAACCTCAGTCTCACATTTGCTAGCTCATGCATGAAAACAGCACGTGCAGCAGTGCATTTACATACAAATTCACTGTAAATTATCGACAAGAATTCAGAACTAAAGAGAATTCAGCATTCCATGTAGCCCAAAGCCATACTGTGTAATTTTAATCAATTGCAGTACCTCTATTGACCACACAGTGTCTCACTGGCTCTAAACCGGGCCGTATGGATTTCGCTGGGAGACGCAATGCCATCAACGTGACGCTCAACTGAGATCACAAACAGAAGCAAAGAATTAGCCATTTTATAAGGTGACATGGATATTGCTTTCCAAGACATGCCACTCAAGTTGATCCTGATGGAAGCAACAGTTCAGTTCTTTAAATATATAAGTGTCTGTGTGTGTGTGTGTGCGCGTGCATATGTGTACGTGTGTGCACATGCGCATGTGTTAGTGTGCATGTGTGTGTATGTGTGTGTGTGTGTGTGTGTGCTTGCGTGTACATGTATGTGGGTGTGCATGCAAGTACATGTGTGTGTGTGCATGCGTGTTCATGTGTGTGTGTAATGCACAGGAATTCTAGATGTCTTGATCTTGGCCTCATGGTCTGGGAGCCTTACATAGAGAATTGACATTTCCTTGGCGACTGGAGTACAGGCTCAGTGTAATTTATATGGGCTCTGACCTTTCTGTGTTTTTGTGTGTAACAACACCAATTTATATTATCCCCTGTGAATTAGGCTATAAGATTGCGATATGGTTTTGCAGTATTATTAGTTTATTACAATTATTATTGTTATTAGTGTATTATTAAAATCCAATGGGAGATTTATGTTTTCCAAATTATTTCCTCTCCTGTGCTGAGACACCCTTATAGATTGTGTTTCTGTCTCCAAATCAATCTAAGGCAGTTAATCACCCATTTACTGTGCAAACACTGAAACTTCTGTGCACGTTACATGTGCCTCTTAGCCGTTCAAAAAGTAACACAGGATGAAGAGATGAATAAATAATAAATACAGAACTCACTATGCAGTATACAGTACTCAGAGAGAAACCCATAGCATAGTGAAACTGTATGCAGTGAGAGTGCATTTGATTATGTTAGGTCTAGTTTCTGTTTCTGTATTTTTAATTTTTGACTCTGAATTGTTATCTGGAAATATGACCAAAATAAATTAGCGGCGAGAACTGTGGATATAAAAGCAAAGAAAATCATGAATGTTTCCATAACTGGCTATTTCCTCTACCCAGAAAGGTTTGCCTTCCACTATGTCATTATGTAACTTGTGACATAATAACCTAATTTATATCTAGCTTCCTAACCGTTTACATTCCCAGTTACGCAAAAGTCCTAAACGACCGGGACCAAAACATTTTGCAACTGTTCTCCTGTTTTCGACATTTTGGCGCACCGCTCGAATACACTTTTAAAGCATACTCTAACACACGCAAGAGCCAAAATGGCGTCAATGTCCAAATTGCTGAAAAGGCGGGGCATTGAGGCCGTTTGTTATCGCCCCGCGCGACTCCACCAATAAGAGCGGACGCGGGCCGTTTGAGTTTAAATTCTCGACTGCTGCTGCGTTAAAACAGTCTGAAGGGGCAAGAGAGAAAAATACAGGAAAGGAGACCGCTAAAAGCCGACGTTATTATTTTACAAACAATTACTGCGCTGACTTGTGAGATACTTGAAAAGATAAAATGTCGAAAAAGCAAATTTACTACTCTGACAAATACACAGATGAAGAATATGAGTACAGGTAAGTTCGGTTGTGCGTCATAACACTAGTTAACTGAGATAACTACAGTGTTTCTAGCTATCTTGCACGGCTAGTAAAACAATTATTTATTCTTGTAATCGTTGTTTTTAAAGACTGATTATTTTCTCATTAAATAATTATACTCTACACAGAGCCTTGCTTGTGCAGCATGTTATTTACAGTATTCTCCGGCAACATCCAATTATTGTGGCAAGTTGGCTAGTCATCGCTAACGTTAGAATCTAGACTAGCTGGTTGGGCTAACATCAACATGTTTAGCTACTGACCGTTAGCTAGCGCAAAACTACACCGTCACAACAGCTTCGGTCTGGGCGATGGACATTTTTTACGTTGCCGGTCGTACGTCATTTGTTAAGCCTGAGCGTTTTATATGGTTATTTTTTTTTAAATCTTGGCGATATATTGATCGTCAGGCATCACGCAAGAACTCGCCTCGTGAGTTACAGGCATGCATTGGGGTGGTAACAGCTAGCCAGCTAACGTCAGTTACGGTTGCGGATGTATGTTTTTATAATGTCTTGAATTTTTTGTTGAATTATTGGCTGTTATTTTCCATATTTCGCATGTGGGTAAAATGACCTCAGCTGCGAGAAATGACAACAGCCCAAATATGTCAGTAACCGTATGATTTCTAACGCTGCCTTAGCTGTGCATAATTTGACAGCTGTCAATAAACCTTCAACTACGTTAGACTATTGCTGAATCTGTTGTTAAGTGCATAGCTCGTATCCATTACGTTCGCCAGAAACCAGAACGTTCTGCGGATTACCAGGAAACAAAGGAGATTTTGAAACTATATCGTGCTATCAGCAGGTATTAACCATGTACGTTCACTGCGATGTCATAGACACGTCATGCTCCCAAAGCAGTTGTCCAAACTGGTACCCACCTCTCACCTGATGTCGGAGGAGGAGTGGAGAGGGCTCGGTGTACAGCAGAGTCAGGGGTGGATCCACTACATGATCCACAAGCCAGGTGAGCACAAACCAGTGGGATAGGTTGGAGCTCAGCGCACAAAAACAAATTTTAAACCTGCTCCTTCATTTTACATTTTATGCATGTGGGTTGGTAAAAAGAAATATAATTTTTTTAATATATTTTTTTGGGAACAAACTTGTTAGACTGTCCTTTTTTATTTATTTATTATTTATTTATTTTTACTAAGTCTAAGTGTTTGTTTCTTCAGAACCGCATATACTGCTGTTCCGAAGGCCCCTCCCCAAGGAGTGAGAACTAAACTGAAGACTCAGGACAAACAAAAAAAACAAAACGAAACAGTCTCAACAGAACTGCACTTGTGTACAGGCCATGTGTGGTTGTGCGTGTTTGACTCATGCAACGTTTGCTCATTACTCCTAGTCCTCTTTAAATCTTACCACGTTTCTATTTATAATGAATGCATTATATAGAGGCAGCCTTGGGTCAAAACGAAAGATGCACAATGCACCCCCCCCCCCCCCCCCCCCCCCCCCCCCCCCCCCCCCCCCCCCCCCCCCCCCCCCCTCCCCTTTTTTCCCCAAGAAGGCTTATATGGCCCACAGTCTGGAAGTAAGAAACAACAAAAGTCTACATTGGCCATGCAAAATACAATTTTTCCTTAGAAATGTGTATTTTGTGCAAAATATGATGCTTGGAGTAATTGTAGTATTGAACGGACTTATGTGAAAATGTTCAAGACTCCAAAAACTCTTGGACCCTGTTTGAACAATAAGACATTTGGTCATTTGGCTGCTATGAAGAATGTTTTGACTGGTGGAAATTGCTGGTGTATGTGTTAATTATTTTGTTTGCCATTGCTGTTGTTACTAGGCCAGTGCATATATACCTGATATTTCTGCTTAAAGACTGTACTGAAGTTCATATATGGTAGTTGTTCATAGTTCAGTGTTTGTGTTTCCAACGTTTTACATGCTGTAAACGGAATGCCTCGTTTTAGTCTTCTTTAGATGAAGATATCGCTAAAGCCGATTTCCACAGAATTTAAGTCACCATGACAATGTATTAAAGTTTATCAGCCATCATTACGTGCTTAATGTACGCTTTTAAGTCACATGAACGAATGATTAATATGATGCAGCTATGTACGGTCTCAAAAGGCAAAATTCTGCCATGTGCTCTTATATGTCCAAAATGTGCTGTTCTGCTCCCATGAATTAGGCTGACAGTAGGTTTCCAGCTCAGCTGAGTGAAATATGTACTTACTACTAGAGTGCATGTGTGTGTGAACAGGCAGGTAACAGATCAAATGGACAGGGACTGTCTGGCTTCTCCTGCTAAATTAAAACTTGTACACCTCTGAATCTGAAAAACAGCATGCACTGTTGAGCCTCAGGATAGCTGGAGGTTTTCTGTCCCCCAAAACCTCGAAAGATTCCATGTCCAAAGCTGTTTTAAACAGTCAGAATTAGTTTGTATATTCAGAGTTAGTTTTTGTTTTTTTTCCACGTTTGAAGTTTCCAAAGAACTCCAGCCCCTTAGTATTCACATGGACTTGATGCTGCGAACCAGTTCCTTGTACATTTTAGTTTTTTTATTATTATTATTCTGCTAGTGCTACTGTAAAAAATGTGTATATTTTACAGTGTCCTTTCTATGTGTATATTTTACAGTTGAGTGTGGAAAATAAACACTTTACATTGTAGTGTTTTTTGTGGTATGGCTAATGCTCTTTCACTTTGCTGTGGACAGTAGGCCTACCTCTTTCATGAACCTTTTTTCTGTTCCCTGATACGGATAAGGAGCAATCTTAAAGTAAAGGCAAGGCAGAAAAACAATATTGCTGTGTTTTTTTTGTTTTTGTGTTTCTGAGCTCTACAAACACGACCGTTCCCCACTCACTCACTCACTCCTTAATTGACCAAAGGAGCAACTCTCACAGTAACGTACTACCACTGAAATGGCTGCTGCTGTTGCATGGGTGCTTCTGGCTGTTTTTTTTTTTAAATGAGGAGAGTGTTTTATGAATCAGTGAAATGCACTGAAGCCATTGGCCTGGAGGGTGACTGTGTCATCAGGCCAGCATGTCATGTGATTCTATGCGCCTCTCAGACAGCTGGCATTGTTGCAGTGGATGTGGCCCTTGAAACCAGTCTATTCTATACAATTATTGTCTCTCTCTTTTTTCTTTTTTTTTTTTTTTACATTTAATAAAGGCAATAAGGGTCTGACTGCTAAAGCAGGGCAAAGTGTTGGCATTCACCATGCTGCAGCAAATGGATGGTAAGAAAACCCTAGGGAAAGAATCCCCAAATAATTTTTCTGAACGTTTATTCAGTTTCTTAAAATGAACGGTAATTCCTCCCCCCCCCCCCCCCCAAACAGACACATTCATAATTTGGTGTTGTGGATGGTCTACCCAATGTTCCAGAACATTTTTTGTAGTTTCTTATAGTAGGTAAGAAGTAACCTTTCTCTGTCTCAGCTTTGTCATTTGTTTCAGAGCATTAATAGTCAACCCGTTTATCCCCCCCCCCCCCCCAAAATAAAATTCTGTCCTCAGTTAGTCTGAAGTGGCCTTTTTCACCCTGCAGTAGCAATTGAGGAGGGGGAGCTGGGTCTCCAGCCGACATTTAGGGTTTTAGTACACCCTCTTCTCCTGAGCAACTCTCCATCCTTACCCCCCTTCAAAGACACAGTCCACCATCCATCCAGCTGAACGCTTAGAAACGTGCCATTCTAATTAAGTTACAACAGCATTGCCCCCACCTGGGGTTTAAACCTGCAACCTCAAAGTTGCAAACCCAGTTCCAAAGCCTGTGTACTACCCCGCCCTCGACGCATCGCGACAGAAGGGGGAGGGGGGGGGCGTGGCCACGTTTAAAAAGTTCCTGCATCACGGTCCCGCTCAGTCCGGCACGCCCACCACCAGCGGCGTGACGAACTCGGAGTGGCGGACGCCCAGCGAGAAGGACGGCGGGCGGGGCATGTGCGCCACCACCTTCTCGGCGTCGTGCGTGCCGGGGCCCGGCTTCCGCGTGGCGTCGCTGGGCACGGCGTAGCGGCCCAGGATGGAGAAGGCGGGGCGCCGCGGCAGGTACACGTTGGGGTCCGTGCTGTTGTAGCGCCCGGGCCCCGGGGTCAGGGCGCGGCCCGCCGCCGGGCCGCCCGTCCCGCGGCGGGCCGACATGCTGTAGCTGGCGCTGGCCGGCTTGGTGGGCACGTGGGAGCCCAGCACCGCCGGCAGGGTGTAGCGGTTGGGCGAGGGCACCGCGTCGGTGGAGCGGTAGCTGGTGCGCGAGCCCATGGAGTAGGACGGCGGCCGCCGGTGGCTGTTGAGGGGGGGGGCCGCCTCCGGACTGTAGGCCCCCGGTCCCGGGGTCTGAAAAACGCCGGCTGTGGGTGTGGAGGGAGAGATGGGGGGGGGTCGTTACCGCTGAAACACCAGGAGCCGCGTTTGAACAGCGTTTGTTCCCGCAATTCAGTTTATTTCGCGTTGAGCTTTATGCAGTGAACTGTCACAAAGATGCCCTACTGAGAAACGGGAGGAAAACTGACCCCCAGAAAAGCAAGCGAGGTAAAAAATTCCCCCATTGGAGAGAAACACACTCAATGGAGGTGAGAAAGCTTCCCAAAGGGAACAGATCTTGGGAGGTACCTGGCTACAGAGTTATCAGAATTTAGGATTGAAGTTGATTGAATCCTGGCCAATATGTGGGAGGTACGGCTAAGATTTCTGCAGTTTGCTCCTAATTTTACTGTTGAAATCCCCTAAGCTTGGGTCCATGGTTATTGTTTTTGAATTTTTTTGCAAAGATTTTTGTGACATATGTGAGTTCAGCACGCATTCAAAATGTGTTGAGTAGCCTAACGGGGGGGAAATTTTTAACCAGAGAGAACAAAGCCTTTCTGGAGCTCGACTGAAACCAGACCTTGTTCTTTAAGGCCTCATTGTTGCTGACATTTTGAAAAGAATAAGGTAACTTGTTTTTAAAAAAAGAAAAGAAAAAGAAGCTTTTTCCCCAGCTTGCTTTCTGTTGGTTTTTGAAATTCCGTTGGAACAGCTGACACCAGATGGGAAAGGCTCGCCCTGTCACAAACAGTTACCTCAGCTTCTACTTGCATTGTTTGCTGCCACTGACCAGCAGTTCAAAAGAGACTTTAAGAACAGGGCTTAAAAAAAAAAACTGTCACCTTAAAAAAAAATAAAAAAATGACTTTGCCAACTGAAATGTGCTTACGACTAACCGTTTCATGCTGAAAATAAACTGTCACCATTGTTTAATTTTCCCTTTTCCCCTGAATGTATTAACCTTTTTTTTTTTTCTTGGCAGAAAAGCTGGCCATCTGCACTATATTTATCATACACAGCTGAACCTGCCAGTTAGAGTCCTCTCAGCTCTCAACAGCATTAAACCTGACAGTCTGTGTGCTTGCAGAATAACTCGCACGTTTATAACGTTGTGGTTTAATATAACCAGACATCATGAATGCAATGCAGACCGGTTAAATGAGTCACTCTGACAAGGTCTGTTGAGTGAATCAACATGGCAGAAAGGGACTTATACATGACGCAAGATTCATTTATTAATTATTCATTCAGTATCACGTATTACTGATCATTATTACGTATTCATTAATGTGTAATTATTATATGCGCAGGACAACTTCATCCTGTGTTATAAGCATATTCCACTCCACAACAGTACACGCAATTCCCTTTATGAAAAGAACGGGATATTGAGAATTAAAACTTAGGAGATACAGTACGGCATAAATAAGCAAAACCAAATTGCCAAAGTACACTCTTATAAATGAGGTCCATTTAAATGGGTGGTTCTCAAACAGCGGGTCAGAGAAAACACGTTTGCTCATTAAGTAGTTTTGGAACCACAGATCTAGTTTTTCGAAGCAGTGTTATTTTCAAATGACTTGCGCTTTTTTGTGGGGTTAAGGACAGTTAAAAATTACATGAGGGGTGGGGGGGGGGGGGGGTTTGTGGACAAACTCACATGAGCTCTTCACTTTGCCCTGATCGAGTAGGCGGGGGCGCCGTCCCGTCCGAAGCGGGTCAGCTTCGCGTCGATGGAGTACCGGGGGCCGGGGCTGGAGTCCACCGAGTACACTGCGTAACCCCGGGCGACACAGCATCATCACAGGGTGCACACGCACACACACACCACCAGGGTTTTCATTAGCAAGCACAAACTGATACTGGTCACGGGTTACCCTAAACCAGGGGCTTACCCCCAGCCCTAGACTCTCTGTTGTCACGCAGGGCTTGATCTATCAATTCGTGTGTGTGTGTGTGTGTGTGTGTGTGTGTGTGTGTGAGCACGCAGTTACTCTCACCTCCACCTAGCCTTTTGGGCCTAAAACTGGTTGCTGATTTTATAGATAAAACAGAAACCAGTGGAGCTTTGTATTTATGGGATCCTCCTATTCTATTCTTTAAACTAGTCTCCATCACTGTAAATGGAGCAAACATTCACAAATAAATAGACATCCATTATTTACCAAGATGTTATATTAACTAGATGTATAAATCACTTCTTAATGTATGTGACTGTAGTGAGGTATTTGTCAGTAAATGTACAGTGTATCTTGCATTTGAAAAGTTAATTGCCCTTGCAACAGGTCATGGTCTGCTGGCTCCCTCCTGTGGTTTGGTTGTGACATTACACACATTTAAACATGCTTAAATGTCGATTATAGAGCACAGAGAAAATGCAGTCTTAGTTAAGAGGGGTGAGGGGGGGACTTGTATAACCATCAGCTTGGCTATCTTTGTCAAACATTTCCCATTCCAAGTAAATATATTACAGGAAAGGCATTTCAGGGGGCAGTTAAAATATAATAATTTACTTGCCTTGGTCCTATTTTTCCTTGCGTGCGCAGAGACCAGAAGCCCCCGTGTTGCTCTATTGCTAGTACTAAATGCAGACACTGCCTGTTGCCCCTCTGTGAGTATGTGTGTACTAAGCACAGGCAATGGCAGTTACCCTTGTGTTAATACTAAGTGCAGGTACAGACGTTTACCCGTGTGTGAGTACTAAGTAAAAACACAGTTACCTGTGTGTGAGTACTAAGTAAAAACACAGTTACCCGTGTGTGAGTACTAAGTAAAAAAACACACTTACCCGTGTGTGAGTACTAAGTAAAAACACAGTTACCTGTGTGTGAGTACTAAGTAAAAACACAGTTACCTGTGTGTGAGTACTAAGTAAAAACACAGTTACCCGTGTGTGAGTACTAAGTAAAAACACACTTACCCGTGTGTGAGCACTAAGTAAAAACACAGTTACCCGTGTGTGAGCACTCAGTAAAAACACACTTACCCGTGTGTGAGCACTAAGTAAAAACACACTTACCCGTGTGTGACCACTAAGTAAAAACACACTTACCCGTGTGTGAGCACTAAGTAAAAACACAGTTACCCGTGTGTGAGTACTAAGTAAAAACACAGTTACCCGTGTGTGAGTACTAAGTAAAAACACACTTACCCGTGTGTGAGTACTAAGTAAAAACACACTTACCCGTGTGTGACCACTAAGTAAAAACACACTTACCCGTGTGTGAGCACTAAGTAAAAACACAGTTACCCGTGTGTGAGTACTAAGTAAAAACACAGTTACCCGTGTGTGAGTACTAAGTAAAAACACACAGTTACCCGTGTGTGAGTACTAAGTAAAAAACACAGTTACCTGTGTGTGAGTACAAAGTAAAAACACACTTACCCGTGTGTGAGTACTAAGTAAAAACACAGTTACCCGTGTGTGAGTACTAAGTAAAAACACAGTTACCCGTGTGTGAGTACTAAGTAAAAACACAGTTACCCGTGTGTGAGTACTAAGTAAAAACACAGTTACCCGTGTGTGAGTACTAAGTAAAAACACAGTTACCCGTGTGTGAGTACTAAGTAAAAACACAGTTACCCGTGTGTGAGTACTCACACTTGCTGCTCATCCGACGGTGGAAGGAGTAGGCGGGGCTGCTGGGCTTGGTGTAGTCATGGCCGACGTAACCAATGGTGGGTGGGAGGGCATAACGACCGGGTCCAGGTCCTGGACACACACACACGTACACACACATGCACACACACACACACACACACACACACACACAGACACGTGCACACACACACACACACACACACACACAGACACGTGCACACACACAGAGACACACGTGCACACACACACACACACACAGAATCGGATATGAAACAATCTAATGCCTCGGACAGGGTTCCCTAACCTTAGTCCAGAAGAACCACAGGTTCAGCTGGCCTTTCACTAATACTCAGCCCATCACTGATCAGTGAGAGAGGCTGGTTAAAGAGTTACACAGTTACACTCCCCTGGTTTCTGGGGTTGAACCGGTCACTGATTTTAAGGTTAAAAATAAAACTCCAGCAGGCTCGAGACTCCCTGTGTCCAGGGAGGTTTCCCTGTTCGTCGAAGTCCAGGTGAGTTTTAGACAAGCTTACTCTCCATCTCTGTCTCCCTCTCCCTCTCTTTCCCTCTTGCTCTAATTCTCTCCCTCCTTTCTCTCTCTCTCTCTCTCTCTAAACATGGCTTTTCTATCATGTTGAGAAACTATCATGAAAATCATGTTCATTTTGTGTGCTACACGCTACACACTACCCTCGGCACTGCACCCCAATGAAGCCCATTGACCCTCACAGAGACAGCTGACTGTAAATTACTGATAACAAGCCCTGCTGGTGTGAACAATGGCTCGAGTGCAAGTGTGACTAACTGCTCACTCCCCTCCTGTGACAAACGTCCTGACCGTCAGTGTGGCTAACTGCTCACTCCCCTCCTGTGACAAACGTCCTGACCGTCAGTGTGGCTAACTGCTCACTCCCCTCCTGTGACAAACGTCCTGACCGTCAGTGTGGCTAACTGCTCACTCCCCTCCTGTGACAAACATCCTGACCGTCAGTGTGGCTAACTGCTCACTCCCCTCCTGTGACAAACGTCCTGACCGTCAGTGTGACTAACTGCTCACTCCCTCCTGTGACAAACGTCCTGACCGTGAGTGTGACTAACTGCTTCACTCCCCTCCGGTGACAAACGTGCTGACCGTAAGTGTGACTAACCACTCAACTGTAAGCACTATAAATGTCAAACGGTAATTATTTTACCGTAAATATAATTAAATACAGGTTGGAGAAAGCGTGTAATGGATTTTCGACTGTGGTGTTACGCTCTGCATGGATAATTTTCCTAAGCCAATAATATTTGGTAAACTTGCGCAACAAAAGCAGACACAGGTTTCCTGGAAACCTTTTATAAACCGCTCGACCAAATAAAATAATCACCCTCGGCCTTGCTGAAGGTTAATGAGCGCCAGGTAAGATTTCGGCACCACCTTCCTGATCACTGCCACGGGGGGGGGGGAGGGGGATGTGTGTGCCACAGGCAGGTTTTGGGGACTTACCCCTCTCTCGGGCCGCAATAATGGGACGCTTTCTCTCACTCTCCTCCATGGTGAGAGCGCCACCTCCTGGAACCTGAGGAGTATGGCAGGGGAGTTAAATGTATCACCATTCATTTAGCAGACACTCTTATCCAGAGTCACTCACACTGTAAGACAACATCCGTGCCAGACCTGGGTCAAATACCTATTCGTTTTGGATTCAAATACTTTTCTGTGCTCTGTTGATCTTGCCTGGCGTAATCGAGCCTGCCAATACGACCAGAAGGCGGGGTTTGGCACTTTTTTGAGAGTATTACAATGGTTCCAATACACCAGACAAGATCAGTAAAGTGTAGAAAAGTGTTTGAATCCAAAACAAATACTAATGATATTTGAGCCAGGATCAGTGCATTCACCTGAGGTATATGACAGTGCCGACCTGGCAAGCAGCATTCCCAGGCCAGCGAGCGATCATTACATTAAAATTACATTACCATCCGCTTATCAAGATCGACTTACCGAATTAAGTATATATGGGCTTTCGACAGGTTTATAAAAGAAGTAGTAACTACAGAGAAGGTTATTTAACACTCTCAGCTCCAGTAACAGGGCAAACGAGTGGAGTCAGGATAGAGTACTGATAGTTTGTCCTGGCAACATATCCTGCTGGCCTGTCGGTCAATATCAGACCTCACAATGCAACCTAGTACGCATTTAAACATAAACACACAGCACACACTTAAAGTCACACAAAATCCAGATATGGTCCAGTTCTACAAGCGTATACGCACATAAAAGAAAACAACAAAGACATTTTTTTTTTTTTTACAATGAAAAAAAAAATGCTAAAAAAAAATTAGCAGTAAAAGAGGAAAAGCTCTTGGTTGGGTTACAGCAGGATTGTCCGAACTCATCCGAAAACGGGCCCGTGTGGGGGCAGGTTTTTGTTTCAGCCCAGCACTGGGGCACCTGATCGACCTATCACGGCCTTGATTGAAGACCATTGTCAGTTAATATTTGAATCAGGTGGCATAGTGCTGGGCTAAAACAGAACAACCAGGGCTAGAACAGAACCTCCTCAGTTAAGACTGGACACCGCCGGTTCAGAGGAAGCAGGGCTGGCTGTGCCCCGTTAGCCAGAGGAACGTGAATCAAGTGCTGCACAGCTCCTGATTGGCTACTCTTCCCAGTGACAGAGCGCTTCTGCACAAGGTCGGAGCTCAGAACGGTTGCCGCGGCAGCGGTCAGTCACTGATCAAGCGGTCTCGTGTCGAATAGACTCTCCCCCGTATGTGTGTGTGTGTGTGTGTGTGTGTGACTCACTCGTCCGTTCGGCCCAGTTAAGAAGATCAGTGAAGCTGGCTTGCTCAGCCCGTTCCCTACTTGGGGCAGAACACGGACTGACCTCTGTGGCACTCCCGAAACACGCCCTCCTCCCCCCACCTCCCAAAAACACGAGGAAAAAAAAAAAATCAGCCTCACCGTGCAATCAGGCACACGCAGGAACAAAAGGACGTGGTCTGAATGATGTCATTGTTTGCGCACCGTCGGCGAAGGACGGCGTATCTCTCCTTCGAGGTCCTGTGGAGCCTCCATCGCTCTCCTCTCTCCCCCGGACTGGCCCGTCCTGAGGGAGCCCACTCCACTAAATACCCGCCGCGGGGGGGGGGGGGAGAGACAAAGGGCACGGGCGCTTAGAAACGGTGTCATCGCGGGGATTCGGTCGCCCGTAACACTATCTCCCAGACCCAGATCTCTCTCCTTTCTCCCTCCCTCCGGCCACGTTTCCCTGGAAACGCCATCAGACTTTAACCGGGCGGACTGTCGCTATGGTGACTGGTGAAGGGAACTGCATGACTGATCCCCAATGCATCCCTGACTCCCCCCCCCCACCACCACCACCACCATCACTCCCACCTCTGCCCCCCGTCCTCAACAAACTACCACTGTAACTGGTACCCTTTCCCAAACCACCCTTTCATTCAGTTTCCCTTTTCCTAATGGCGTGAGTAAGTCTGCTGCTTAGTGGCACCATTTTGTTTCAGCAGGACATTCCAAATAAATTATGTAGTAATGGGCAGATAGGCAGTGTACGTAACCCTTTGAAGAGTAGATTTTAAAGAAATGTTTGTTTCAAAATTCTAGAACAAGTCAGTGTTCTAGAACTCCTTACTTTCAGTCACCGGCAGTGATTGTTACATCAGCATCAGAATGTTCAGTCAAGAACATTCTAACCATATTCGTGATCTTCTACCTTAAAGGGTTAAATCCCTTGGACTGTTTCAGCTGAAGTAATATTCAGAAACAGTCTCAAACACACACACACACACACACACACGAGTCTTCAGGGCTAAACAGCCTTCCCACAAGAAACCGTCTTTTTTTTTTTTATTGTTGAATGGCTGAAAGACGCTGAACGTCGCCAGGAGCGGGCCCTTATCGGTAACCGAAGACGCCGCCTCGCAGTCCCGCCCCCGCGAGCGGCCATTAAACATTAACGGGCGCTAACCCCTCGCCGGGCGGGAGCCCCGGGTAACCGAGCCCTGCGTGTCACCAAGAGGCCAAACACACCAGAGCTGACCTCCGGCCCGGGGCAGCGCACACCGCCGGTGTCCGGTGTCCGGGACCCGACACCGCGTCGAGGGGAGAGGCTGACAGCGCCGCACACCCGGGTACAGACCGCCGCGCGGCGCTGCCCGATCTGCTAACGTGCTAAAGGCGGTGTGGGCTTGTTCACACGTCACTTTTTACTCACCGCCTCACTACCGGTCGTTTTACTTTCTGATCAACGACCGGCTGATTGCGGCTAGCCCTGTAGCCGCTAACTGCTAACGTGCTAACAGCGCTGTGGTCTCATTCACACGTCACTTGTCACGACGGGGGGGTACAGAGCCACGAGCCGAAACCATCGCCGTGGGTGTGGGCGCGACAGCCCGGCGACAGAGGCCGGTTACCGAGGCTCTCCCAACATTCTAGAATGTCAGAACATCAAACATTAGCTTATATCTTGCTCCTAGAATGCACAAGGTATCAACAGAATACATTATTTGTGCTGACCAACATTCCTCTATCAACAAGAGACTCCAGAACATTCCATAATGGTGCCGCAAGACGTCTGTGAGAATTTTAACCACATACATTGCACATGTTTTTTTAATTAGCTTCTTGCAAGGTAAGTCAGCATTATTTAACCATCGCCAAAAGCATGTCTCCATGTGCCAATCATCCGCACGCTCCTGGTTTTTACTGGTCACTTGTGTGTGCCACTTTCAGACTGCTGATGAAAAGTGCAATATAAATAAAACGTATCGTTGAGTTTTATTAAGCACCTCTCTCCTCTGAGCATAAAACCATTCAAGGCGGTTAAACGGTTTTGCAATCAGGGCTCTCTGGCGCCCTCCTGTGGTTGCCAGGAGAACACAGACAAAGCCCAAACAACTTGGATTACTGAACCTGGCGAGACCGTTTTAAATGCAATCATGTAACATCTACACAATTTTCGACGACTGAAAATGTTTCTGTGACTACAACCGTTCCAGCTTCGTTGATGTTGCGTACAGTAAAACCCATCATACTGCCAAATTTTACATTTTCAAGTATTACCAACACTTAGCCTTTAATTTACAAAGGAAAGTACAGATGAAAAAATAACAGACAACAGACTAAAGACGTACAGATTAAAATGACAACAGACAACCATATGCCTAAGTTACATTTATTAGGAAATTCTATCCATTTGCTATAGTCATGTTCAGCAAATTAAGCAAAATATGTACAGTTTAGTGGAGTGGGAGAGGAGGGCGGGGGCTGGACCGGGGGCTGGATCAAGGCTTGGGGAGGTACGGGGGGGGGGGCTGGACCGGGGGCTGTATCAAGGCTTGGGGAGGTACAGGGGGGGGCTGGACGGGGGCTGTATCAAGGCTTGGGGAGGTACAGGGGGGGGCTGGACCGGGGGCTGTATCAAGGCTTGGGGGGGTACAGGGGGGGGCTGGACCGGGGGCTGTATCAAGGCTTGGGGGGGGGGGGGCTGGACCGGGGGCTGTATCAAGGCTTGGGGAGGTACAGGGTCTGCGTGACGGACGTCCCCATTCGGCCCTCCTCCAGGGACTGCTGTATCTGCACCGCCTGCCTGCTGACCAGAGACGCCCACTCCAGCACCGCCGAGAAGTCCCTGCGGGGGGAGCCAGAGGAGAGAGTCAGGGGGGCACTTTCACTTAAAATAAACCCCTAATACAAATAAACAAAATGGATAGAAATACTGCACACCTACGGGCACACCTAGGCATATGCAAACAGCTGCACCCCCAGCACGCCCCGCCCCAGCACACCCCCCCCCCCCCCCCCCCCAGCACGCCCCGCCCTCCCCCAGTGCTCACTGGGACAGCTGCTCCCCCAGCATGCCCCGCCCCCCCAGCACACCCCCCCCCCCCCAGCATGCCCCGCCCTCCCCAGCGCTCACTGGGACAGCTGCTCCCCCAGCATGCCCCGCCCCCCCAGCACGCCCCGCCCTCCCCCAGTGCTCACTGGGACAGCTGCTCCCCCAGCATGCCCCCGCCCCCCCAGCGCGCCCCCGCCCCCTCCCCCAGTGCTCACTGGGACAGCTGCTCCCCCAGCATGCCCCGCCCCCCCCCAGCACGCCCCGCCCTCCCCCAGTGCTCACTGGGACAGCTGCTCCCCCAGCACACCCCCCCCCCCCCCCAGCGCGCGCCCCGCCCTCCCCCAGTGCTCACTGGGACAGCTGCTCCCCCAGCATGCCCCGCCCCCCCAGCGCGCCCCGCCCCCCCCAGTGCTCACTGGGACAGCTGCTCCCCCAGCATGCCCCGCCCTCCCCCAGTGCTCACTGGGACTGCTGCGCGCCCCGCCCTCCCCCAGTGCTCACTGGGACAGCTGCTCCCCCAGCATGCCCCCGCCCCCCCAGCACGCCCCGCCCTCCCCCAGTGCTCACTGGGACAGCTGCTCCCCCAGCATGCCCCGCCCCCCCAGCGCGCCCCGCCCTCCCCCAGTGCTCACTGGGACAGCTGCTCCCCCAGCATGCCCCGCCCCCCCAGCGCGCCCCGCCCATCCCCCAGTGCTCACTGGGACAGCTGCTCCCCCAGCATGCCCCGCCCCCCCCAGCACGCCCCGCCCTCCCCCAGTGCTCACTGGGACAGCTGCTCCCCCAGCTCCTGCGCGTCTCTTCCCACGTCCTGCAGCAGCTCCAGGGTCCGCTGGCTCTCTGGCTGAGCTCTGAGCCCCCAGCCCTGCAGCAGGGCCTCACTCTCCTGCAGACACGCCTCCGCCCGCCCTGAACGCCCCGTAGGGGGAGGAAGAGCGCGGTCAGACAGGACCCATCATCATCATCATCATCATCATTATCAACAGTCTCATCATCATCATGAACAGCCTCTGCCTCATCATCATCATCAACATCATCATCATCAACAGTGTCATCATCATCATGAACAGCCTCAGCCTCATCATCATCAACAGTGTCATCATCATCATCAACGGTATCATCAACATCATCATCATCATCAGTGTAATCATCATCATCAACAGTATCATCAACATCATCATCATCATCAACAGCCTCAGCCTCATCATCATCAACAGTGTCATCAACATCATCATCAACAACAGCCTCATCATCATCAGTGCCAACATCAACAAGTCTCATCATCATCATCAACAGCCTCAGCCTCATCATCATCATCAACAGTGTCATCAGCATCATCATCATCATCATCATCATCATCATCATCATCATCAACAGTGTCATCAGCATCATCATCATCATCACAACGGGGCGGCACCGACCCAGGAAGTCACGCCGGTCTCCTGGGATGTGGAAGTTCTTGACGGGCAGCTCATGGCGGGTGGCGTCCAACGCCGTGGCGAAGGTCTGGTACTCCTCTGTGAACTGCCTGGCGGCCGCAGACACGGGGGCCAGGGCGGCACTCTGCGGGGGGGGGGGGGGTCCATCAAACGTACAATAAGCCAACGGTAAATCAGCTAACGCTAATGCTAACGACAGCGTTTGCCACAGCAAAACTGACCGGACGCTCCCAAATTAAACAGATACACATTGGTGTCTGGATTTCCAGGAACAGGGCTGGGCGGCCCTGACTTAGAATGTTCAATGTTCTCTGTGTGTTTCCGTGATAAATAATGATTCATTGCATAAATAGGAAGGGGATGCCAAATGAACAAGGACACTGCGAAGACCTCAAACTCCAGTCCTGGGGGGCAGCAGTGTCTGCAGGTGTTTGGCGCGTCCCATCACTGAAGTGCTGAATGTAAGTTACTGATTACCCAAAAGACTCCACACACACCTTGTTCCCAAATCCTAAACCGGCTGCCTATTGAAAGGAAACCACAGAGGCGCCGTGGCACCCCAGGACTGGAGTTTGAGCACCGTGGAGTGAAGTGTTGGTAATGCGCAGCACACAGACAGGACAGCTGACCTGCAAGTCCAGCAGCTCGCCGAGCTGCTTGTGTTTCTCCAGCAGGAGGTGCTGTCGCCTCTTTTCATGCACGCTCTTCCTCAGCCTCTCCTCTTCCTCCATCACCGCCAGCAAGCTCCACTCCGCCTCCGTCCTCAGCTTGCGGGTGTTACTCTCCATCTGGGGGGGGGGGTCAACATGGAGAGAAGACAGAGGGGAATAATGGTTAGGGCACTGCACTTGGAACTCAGAGGTTGCAGGTTTGATTCCCAGGTAGAACACTCCCATTCTTCCCTTGAGCAAAGGTATGCAATATTAATCACTTCAGTTAATAACCCAGCTAACATAATGTTACTGGAATGTCTTGTCAATGATATATCATTACCACTGTATGGCAGCAACATTGGGAGAATGTTCTGCTTTAGCTGGGTACACAGTTTTTTTATGTAACCTAATGGCACAAGTCCTTCTGGTTAAGAACATCTGATAATTGACTAAACAAAGTAATAGGCTTAGCAAATTTAACAAATAAAACAATACTTTTAACAGACCATTTACAGCTTTTATAATTTTTTATAGTAAATTGCATATATGGCAATTTTATCCAGTTAGCCAGGCTTACCTTGGCTGTGAGGTACGCCAACAAGAAGGTCTGATTCTCGAAGTTCTCCTTCTCGTTTCCTGCTTCCGGCGTGTTCTGGGACTGACTCTTCTCTGCAATACAGTCCGTCAAAAAGTTGTGAACTTTTCTGCCGCCAAACGTACAAATGCAATTTAGTGCCAGGACGGACATTCACCTTTGCCTATTACCGAGACATCAAACTCCGGTCGGGCACAGTGGCCGTCCAACACCGTCGACTGCAGGACATTCCCCCCCAGGATCGAAGGTTCCAAAATACTGGAGTTCGAGGCTGACAAAACAGGACACGGTGTTCAAGTTTACTGCTCCGACTCTTCCGTCTTGAAAACAGAGAAAATTCCCAGATAGTCGACAGAAGACCCATTTTATTCTGCTTGTTTTTTGGATTATCCCATTGTCCATAATCTGACTGCCAACAGGACAGAGAAAGATACACATTTTTACCACAACATCATGGCCTACAGGGTTCTTCAACACCACACAACACTACAAAACGATGGAATGGGCGATATATATACAAGGCAATGTATCCGTTATATATTATTGGAGTCACAATAACAGGAAATACGCACGTCGTACAAGCACTTACCCAGAGGGTTGAGAAGTGACTGGACACGCGAGAGAGCGTCTGGGGGGCGTGCTGACGGACGGTTTCCGCGCGCTGTCGGGTTTAGGAGACGCGGGCTTCGCGGATGCACTCGATTCAGTGGCCGACGTCTATGCGCAAATAGGAACATGTACAGTCTCAAAAGGGATGCGCCAACATGCTTTTTGTGTTACGGATTTTGCCTTTGTGTCAGAACTACTACTTTTGTGTCGCAAATATACAATGTATGCATTACAAAGGGAGACTAACACAGACTGTTGAAAGAAACTGAACTAGACATGGAGGGTTGTTAAAAAAAATGTCAAAAAAAAACACGTCAGTTTTAAGGTAACCAGTGTTTTTAGCTATATACAATCTATTGCAAAACCATGAAAGAAAACCCATCTGTCTATGTACAGATATGAATGTGCACCACAGATAACCAGCGTTCATGGCAAAGTATATCATTATCATGTAAGAAAACTTGCCACCAATGCAGACTGGCAAGGAACAAAGGTTACTATCCAGATCAGTTTAGATCAGGGATGTCAAACTCCAGTCCTGGAGGGCCACAGTGTCTGCTGGTTTTCGGCAAAAGTGACTAATTTACGTCATTGATTGTGTCCACACTGATTGAAACGAACCCAAAATACCTGCAGGCACTGGCGCTCTCGGACTTGGAGTTGGACATCTTTGTTTATAGACAAAAAAAGTTTCGTTCCGGCGTTACAGTTTTTTTTTCCCCATATTGTTTCGACAAGTTGGCTTACCTTTAAGAGTGTCTTCTTTTCGACTGGTTGCTGATAGCGCGACTTAACTATCCGACCGGCGGCTGAAAGTCAAACAGCGAGAGAACAGATATAGCGTTGTCTACCTGGGACAGGCAACCAAAATACTACCATGCTTAGCAAACTACTGTGAGTCATCTTTACATAGTATAACGCGATTTTAGATTTGGATAATACTGTCAGTGTCATATGCTGCATTTTATTTAACGTTACACTTACTTTAAAAAAGCAGAATTCTAGCTAACATAGAAAAAGTTGGCTAACGTTACTAACGTTTTTTCTTCTTTTTTCTTCACCAATGCTGCCACTGTTGTTCTGACTTCCATCCTTTGAACTACGAAAAACAAAGGCAGAGTTATGTCACCGACTAATATTCACTCGTTGCAAAAGCATAACGTAGTCTAAATTAAAACGGTAATCCAACTGGCAACAACTAGCCGTCATACTGTGCTGTCGGTTGATTTACTGACACGGGCCGACTTCCTTGCTAGCAGCTAGCCAACATGCTCGCCACAAGTAGATTTGTTTTCTCATTTCTTTTGCAGCCAAGACTATAACTTGTCACTTCGAAGAAACTCACTTATTTGATTCCCCGAGAACGGGTTTCTGCAGTTTGTGGACTGTCGTTACCCTCCTAGACGCCATCCTGTTTCGAAATCAGCCGCCTTTCACACAACACAAATCCTGAGCATTTCCGCGCCGCAGAATCGCCGAGATCCGGGTACTCCATGGAAACGTCACGGCCACGCCCACCAACCGTAGAAAGATGCCAGTTGAAAAGCGTTAAAAATCCTTGTCTGCAGCCCTGCGGCTTTACTCGTAAGTTTTCTTGTTTAGTTTCGGTTTACATTTAGACAACAAATTTTGCTTCCACATACTCATTGCATGAATGACTAAATGTAGCATAAAAAAACAGACACGATTTTCTTGAAGGAGACATCGACTTAATGAAATCAGCATATGGAATAAGGACGAGCACATCATATTATGTTGAAAGTTCGTAATTGTGGTTGTTCAGGTAGGTTAACCACTGAATCGAAATTTCAAGAGTAAAGTATCTTCAGAGATTTTTTATGACATCGTAAATTTCATTGAAAGCATCGTCGTTTAACAAACGATGCAGGTAGGTAACCTGTTAATTACTAAACCTCCAATATTTCAGTGTGATATTAAACATCAGCACAACGTCCCACCTCTGATATAATACGCTTCCATTGATTTAAAAAAAGTGAAAATTATTCATTGAAATATTAATGGTCAAACGTTTTGAATGGTGTTATTCAAGTATTAGAACTATTGGCCGCCGCTAAATTTAGTGGATTTCAGGATGCAAGTTCTGTACGTACAGCACCAACCACCAGAGGTCAGGTTTCTGTGTCATGAAATCATAATTCCAGATAGCATAACTGTAAGTCATGTGCCAAACTTTTCAGCTAAAGTGTGACCAGCACATTAAAATCATTGTCCTCAGCTGTACGTATACAGGTTATAAACACAACTGCTGTTTACTACTACTATGACTACTACAACAACAACTACTACTATTCCTAATAATAATAATAATAATGAATCACACGTTAGGGATCAGATGACCCAAGCCAATGACTGGTGACGTGGTTGTGAACATGGGCGATTGGACATGGTGTCTGGTGAAACCATTTCACTGGTCTCAGTCTTCTGCCTCCCAACTGTTTGGCAGTTTGTCCTAGTTTACAGTGGTGGGGATGGGGGGGGCCGGGGTGGGAGGTGGGGAGGCGGGGTGTGCGGGACCACCCCGATGGTGTGTGTTCTGCCGAGAGAAGATCCTGGGGGATCAGGCAGGAACGAAAGGGGGATTTCATTTCTCCTATTGCACACCGAGTACACAGGGAGCCTTGGCTAATGTGGGCCAGACGTCCGCAGATGCACCAGAGAATACCGTCTGGGCAGGGGAGTGGGGGGCGGATTTGGGGGAAGCTGCAGTCTGCTGTCTCCCGTCCCGCTGCCTCTGGCCTCGCCAAAGTCTCTGGGAAGTCTCGCTACACTGAACAAACTGCTTCACTGGATGTGCCTAAAATTCTACTTCAATTTCTTACACTTATATATATCATTAACGTTTTCTCAATTTAAATATTTTTTTTAGGTTCATTCAAATGAAAAAAATCTAAGAAGAAGAAAACCTAGGGGTAACAAATGAAAGTAAAAATTTTAGGTTTATCCACTGAACCATTTTTTAAAATGTCAATTTATTTAAACGCCATTTTGTTAAAATTCAGCTCTGATTATCCACGCCGTGATTGTGTTGTTGGTTTTAGATGTTTTCAGCGCGGGCAGAGTGAAATTAAACAACGAACGGATTTGGTTGTGCGGAGTAGCGCGCTAATACAACACAGGAGTCTCAGAAACCGACTGAACCCTGAAAGAGTAACATGAGACTGAATTACCCGGCTCGGACGCAGAAAGCAAAACACAACACGCTAGAATCGAAGTCAGATGTTGAACGAGAAACACGTTTCGCCGTACAAGTAGCGTTTGGTGGAAGTGTGCAGTCTCGTATCCGAGTGCGGGCAGAGCCAAACTGTTGCGGGAATTCCACTCTTAGCATCCTGGGAAGTTTTTTTTTCCATCTGTGTGTGGGAACCCTCTCAGTAGTACATTTAAGGGCCTGATTTGGTAAGACCTTTAGCATGTGCACAACATTTTAGCGCATGCAAAACCAAAAACACGACCAATGACTGCTCGTGGTATTTGTTTTGCACCAATCATTGGTCGTGTTGTTGGTTTTCTGTGTGCTAAACGGTTTTACACGTGCTAAAGTAAGTGAAGTCCTAAATGTTCGTTTTGTGGAATCATAGATGCTCTTTTCTGTTTCTCTGTTTTTAAATGAGCTGTCGTGTTCGAACAGTCAGTGGACAGCTTCATGCCCACTTTCCTTGAGCACGTATACCATGCATACTCTCTTCAGTTAGTAATATACATCATAGGAGATTAGGCCCAGGTATAAGCTAATGAACTGTTTTTTTATTCCCGGGAACTACGTGAACTAATAACACTCCCATTCGTTCTCCAGGAGTGATGTCACATCCTGTAGCTGGCATCCACTTGAAAGGTAAGGTCTCTGAGCGCCGCTGCAGTAGCTTGTAGCATTTGGCGCGTGCGTCTCACAGCATGACACGACGCGGTACCCTCCAGCGCACGTGCCACGGCCGGTTAGCCGTGATAGCTGTTGATAGACATCGCCACCTCCAAAAAAAACCATTTCATATAGCCAGAGGAAATGCATTCCTTTGTACTGCTGCGTTTCTCCACGGTAGCATATGACATGCGATCAGGGCTGGTTCTAGGCGGCGCACGGGGGGGGGGGTATCCGTCTGGGGGGGGGCGTGCTGAATGAAGAGGGCAAAAAAGAAAAAATCTTTGCGTCCATGATAGTCCAGGCCGCAGTTTCTGTCTCCCCCCCCCTGCCCAATCCCCCCCCCCCCCCCCCCCCCGGTCCGCAATTGCAAAACCCAAATGCCGCCACGGTCCGCAGCCTAGCCGACAGTGACAGGCTGGAGCCGTGTCTGCGCGGGGCGACCCTCCTGCAGGTGTAAGATTTCAGGTGCTCCCCCTTTAGCATGCCACCCAACTGAAGCCGTGCGGCCATCCCTCTCTTTATGTGAAGCCGGAGACGGCCCCTCTCCGGGCCTCCTGGTGGAAGATCAAAAGTTCTCAGCGCTCTCGGACGTTCGGCCGGATCGATCGCGTCGCCGTCGTCGTCGGTTTTCAAAAAAGCGCCGCTCGAAGGCACCGGAGGCAGGCGGAACACGGCGAGGGTTCTCGCCTCGGAGCGCAACGCAGGAGAGGAGCGCGTGCGTGTGTGTGCGTGTGCGCGTGCGCGTGTGTGTGTGTGCGCGTGCGTGCGTGTGTGTGTGTGTGCGCGTGCGCGTGTGCGTGTGTGTGTGTGTGTGTGCGTGCGGAAGGCTAGCAGCCTCGTTTTGGGATCTGCAGCATTTCAAAATCCAGTTTCTTTGGTGGGACTTTGTTTTTTTCCGAATACGCCCTTGGTTTTCACCTGCTGTTTGGTTCTCTCGAGCCCTGCTTCCCCAAGCGATGGTACACCCCCCCCGGTCCCAGTCTGGACTGTTCTACTGAACTCCCAGCCCCACTCAACACTGGCAGTCAGGATGTGGTTCTGGACCCCCGGGGTTTAACACCACCCAACAGCCTCCACCCCCAGCTCCCACATGGCATAAAACATATATTTAATGTGTGTGTGTGTGTTTGTGTGTGCGTGTGCAGATGTGTATGTGTGTGTGTGCATGTGTGTGTGTGCGTGTGTGTGATGCTATCATATCATCAGGTAACATCAAAATTTCAGCGCTCAATAATCGATTATTTTTTGCAAGGAATAACCATTCCACAGCAACATTTGTGTGTTGTTTTTTTACAATACATTATTATTTAATAAACAGTTATTATCTTATAATTAACACAATCAATGTTATTGCTGTTGTCTAAACATAACTTAGGGAAAACAAAATATAACTTTAGGTTTTTAAATATGCCATTACAATTCAGTTTAAAAAAATAAAAGGCAAAATGTCTTCATTCTGTACAAAAACACAATTACTGACACACAGAGCACACAGTTACACAGTCGGCCTAACGTTTTCAGAATACTGCTGACCAGGATTCAGAATGACCCCACACCAAGGATAACACCTCCCCCCTCACCACCGCCAACCAATCACAGATCA